>WYDF02050110.1:0-12131 GCA_009867245.2 Adranes taylori
AAAAAAAAAACGCTTGTTCGGCCACGGAATTATAATTTACTCGACATAATTCAACTCGAACTACCAGTTTTTACGTTAACATCTTTAAGAAATATATATTCTCGTTGGTAATTTTCGGAGTTTGTAAATTTTTAGTTCGGATCATAATAACATAAATAATAAAACGTAATAACAACAATAAGAATCAAAAGTAATATTAATATAACGTCAATAATATTAAAATAACATTAATATAATTTTCAGATTTTGTTAATCTAATATTCTACATATATCACTAGTTATCTTTTTCATAAATTTATGTTCTGTCAACGACTGAAAATAAAAATTATTGTTTCCTCAAAACTTGTTAAACGGGGAAACTTTTCGTGTGAAACTTTTTTTCTTCTCGCGAGAGAACTTATTTCACTCCTTCGTAGACCAAAACTTTAATAATTCTTTTGATTTATGTAATTTATTTAATACGGAAAATACTATTTTTAAAACTAATTCGAAAGGCGGAACTCAAATCGGACAGTTTTATTTGCATTTTCGTTTAAATCATTTTAGTTGGAAAAATATGAATGACATTTAAATGGAATAAGAAATTTTTTATTAAATGTTGTAACTGTAATGGCCCAAAAAATATTTATAATTAAATTATTTCCTGGTAAATCCTTTTACCTCGATCTTATCAAAAATATTGTTTCTCACTTTAGGTTCGTTGTAACAATTGAGTCAATGTTTATTTACAACATTTGAAATATTGACAAAATACAGAGTATTAAATACACAGTATTTAATTCAGGTTAATTTATAAAATCCTTATAAAAATATTTATAGTTTTAATTATACATTTGGCTATATGGATACGTTTGGCCACATGGAAATGGCCACATGGATGAATTTGATACGAACTATACTATATGTTTTTACCTCCTTTTATGTACACACGTATTGAAAAAGCTAAGAAAATCGAAATACATATATGTTTTTCTACTGCATGCACCATTTCCTGACTTTGTCTTTTTTATTTGAACAGTTCCCTGGTGTAACTGTTTCGTAGGCTCTTCCATCTCCTTTACATTTCCACGCTTTACAAATACTACTTCGAATAATCTACAATTTTTAAATTTAAACCACTGGCATGGGCAATAATATAAAATCCAAATTTTTTTCTCAGGTACTTGGCTGCCAGGTGTTATTTTCCGGATATGTACTACAACTACAGAATTGGAGTGTCAACGATTACTGAAATTATGAGAGAAACTTGTGTACTCATCTGAAGAACTTTAAAATCTTAATGTATTCCTTTGCCAACAGAAGAAAATTTCCGCAAAATTGATGAGGGATTCAAGAGAAATGTTAATTTTCCTAATTGTATAGGAGCATTGGACTGAAAACATGACAGTATGATAAAACCCTAACCTCTGGGTTACGGAATACTTTTTAATAAATGGCAAAATTTTTGAATCTAGGAACCGTTGAATCTAGGAACCGATTTTGCTGAATCTATAATTAAAGTATGCGTCATATTACACAACTTTGTGAGATTGAGAGATGGGTATAACTTTGAAGATACTCTTACCTCCTCAGGATTCTTTGATATTCCAGATGATTCTAACCAAGACAACAATCGTCGAATACAACCAAATGTAATTAGGGAAACTTTTGCTGATTATTTTGTGGGTGAAGAGACTTGCCCTGGCAGTATTCCACAATATAAATTATTTACTTATGTATTCTTTATTTTTTAATTTTTGTTAGTTATTTTTTACCTAGGTTAAGGGTATTTATTTTCCATGACAATATGTTGGAATATTATACTACTTTTAATATTAAGTGTACTACCACAAAACACCACTTGCCAGCACCGCTGCTTGTAGTTTTATTAGGATAGTCATTACAATTATTATTCCAAAGTAATAGTCGTTCCCTAATTAACTCAATAAATTGTTCAACAGCAAAACTCATATCACAATTACTTGAGAAATTAAAATATTTTGTTAGAAATTGAAAACAAATCGAAAAAGTGTCGCTACTATGTATCCCGTCTAAACGCTCTCTTTAAACTGAATGTGTTGAGAGTGGCGCGAGCCACAGCACGGTGTCTCGGTCACCAACGGTCCGAGCCACCGGGAAGACACAGAATACAGTGGCTTGGGCCACAGAATTTGAATTTCAATTGAATTTGAGAGCCTGAATTCCTAATGACGCAACGGTGTCTCGGACACCGGTGTCCGGGCACCGAGTGTCTCATCTGAAAAAAGCTTAACCCTTAATAGTGAACTATGAACTACCCCATTCCAACCACACTCATTACTTTACCCTATGTTTCCATCTTACCTCCATTTTATCGCATATCCTACATATTCTCTCATTTTTTCATCTAGTATCTACTTCTATCCTCTTTATTTCCACCCCTAAACCTAGCTTCTAGTATCTTTTTTTCCATACTCCATCCAGGCTGCATATAATCAGACATACCTCCATCCACTCTTATATACTTGTATCTACTATTATATCTGTTATTGCTTATTTTTTTACCTCTAGACATCCCTCATTTACTCTTCTACCTCACCCGCAACCGCACTTCATCCATCATTTATTCATACCTTTTCTCAAGGCACCATTCGATTATTTCATAGACTTTCTTTCTAGTATTAAATCATTCACTCTTATACATTCTTATTCATACTTGCCATATATATTTTCTTTACCAGTCTCATCTTCATCCATTAACACTGTTCTTTCAAAATTCATCATATTCTCCAAATCTACAACCTAACATTTTTACCTGCCAAATTAATCCAAAACAATTTCACTCAAAGTTGACCTGTCCAGTCCTAATATTCTTTCCAAGCATCCTCAATCTCATAGCCCTCAGTCATCCCCCAAACATCCGCACTATACCGCATTCTACTCTTCACACACACACACACACACACACACACACACACACACACACCCACACACACATCTAATATCCTTGTTGTCATTTGTACAGATTTCCCAAACTTTCCTTTCCACAGTTGTGACATTTGTGACTTAAATGACCCCAAACACTTTAAATATCTTTTCTTCATTCTTTTTTCTGGATTGAAAAAAGAATGAAGTACCAATTTTTATGATACTCTGTATACGGTATACTTGCATGTGGCTTAGAATTCTTTATGCGAGAATTAGTGACATAAATGACCCCATAAATGGTATTTAATATTTTTATCCTATATTGTAGCACCATTTTTCGTTGAAATATTTATAGGTTTGTAGCCAAATGCCAATGATTTGAGCCGCATACCAAGTCTGGTCTTTTAATAAAATTATATGTGGCTGGTTTAGACGAAGCTTAAACCAGCCGTTAGTCGATCTTTTCTTTGGATTATCTTTAAACTTTATACTCTTCTTTTCGAAGTTATTAAATTCATACAACGAGCTAGCGACGTTTTAATATCATTAACACTCTTACGCAAGATTTTAATAATTTTAATATTCTGTTTAACAAAAAAATAAAGAAGCTTAAAGCGAGGGCGAAGCGGCTTTTTCTTTTCGTTATAGAATGGACGCAACGTACTTAAAACGTTATTTAAGGAACATTAATTTTAATTATTTTAACGGTTCGTAATCACTTAGAAATCCTGTTTAATATTGTCGAAAAAAAAAGGAAACCGTACAAAAAATTGGAACTTTTTGTTCTGCGGATGAGAAACATATTAATAGAATTATTCAAGAATAATTTTAAATAATTCGTGGTATACTATTTGTAAATTACAAAAGAATTAATAGATATATACATATATTTCTGTTACTTCATCGTCCTCTTTCTTTATTGCCCTTAAAATTGTCCTCATCATTCCAACCTCTTTTCCTTTCTGTCTCAAACACAGTCTCCAATTCTGAGCCTATACCCTCATTTGCTCATTCCATCATTTGCTCAATTCTCAGCCTCTTCTTCCATTTGCTAATTTTCTTATCCAATGGTCCCATTTTTCCTCTTCTTCACAAAAAATCCAACACATTCTCTTGATCCCATGCATCCAGTACCTAATCCCACTGTCTTCACTTCCGTATCTAAACCTCGCTATGATTCTCTTTTCCTCCATTCTAACTCTAGACCTTAAGTACTCAGGCATACTTCCTTCCGCTCTTATTCATTTATGCGTATCATTATACCTGTTTTTTCATAATCTTGCTTTTTTCTCTTGCTGTTCCACATCTTTCATTCTCTCTTCTATTCTATTTTTATGCCTCTTCTATTCTTGATTATATCATACCTACCATCTATACATTTTTCTCTCATATACCAATCATTCCTACATATGCCATTTCTCACCTCATTAAATCCTGCTCAATAAACATTCTTCACCAATCTGTTACTTACTTTCGTGAACACTTTCCTCTCAAACATTACCACATTTTAAAACCCAGCTACCCAGCATTTATACGTATCTAATTTCTGAAAAAGAATATCACTCGGTGTAGATCTTCCAGCTGCTATTATTCTATTCATACATCCTACTTGCCCTCTTCTCACTTCCTATCTTTCACATACTGCCCACACTTCAGCAACATTCATCAGTATACTTCTTATACATACATCCAGAATATTTGTCTTCATTTTCACAGATTCCTCAAACGTTTTCTTTCCTATAGTTTCCTCATTCTTTCCATAGCCACCCTACCTTTCTTGTATAGATTTGTTCAGTTTTACATACTCGATTATTACCCCATTTTTTCATCAATTATACTTTCATATACATAGATGATGTAATAAATAGTTTTACAATTTTCTAAAATTTTTAATTGTGAATATTGAATTCTGATTAAGAATTCTTAACTGAAACTATACTAAACATATTTGAATTCGATAGTAGTGCCTAAATAAGTAGAGTCCATCCACATTGTCGATTTCATCAATTTTACTTTAAATGAAATTTCCAGTGCAATCTACAATCAGTAAATTCCGATCAGCGTTTTAAAGCAAGATAAATCTTTCCGGAAAAATAAAGAGACTGGAAATAGGAGCAAAAAAAAAACGAAAATAGCTAATCTTTTTTCTTCTATACGGAGCAATTGAGCAATTTCGCTGTTTAGAGGAAATATATGAATAGGTACAATTCGAATAGTTTTCTTTTATTCTTTCTCTTTTTCTCCCCAGCTGAAAATGTTTCAGTATTTATTGTCTGATGAACTGAGTCCTTAGAAATTGACTTCTCATTTCGCTTTCGTTCGATTTCTATTTCCACTTTTATTTGTTTTGTTTGTTAGCTTTATTCTTTCCATGTGTATGCATTTGATTTGGTTTCATAGCAAATATGTAATATAGAAATGTATATTTAGATATTTGTTTTCTATGTTTACTAAAACGTCATGTATTTAATAATACGTAATGTAAAGTGGAAAATACGCAAGCATTTTAATTGTATTTTACTGCACCTACTTTACGTCATAATCGCTAAATTCTAGGAAATGTTTTAATATTTGTGACATGTGACTAATAGAGAGTTCCAGCGATAGCCACAAATGGCGCAAACAAATATCTTAATACGACAGAACTTTCTACCCTCCGGTAACGTGCATCGGGCGCCACGTTCGTTTAACGCGAGACCGCATGATGGAACTGATGTTGGTGTCCCTCCGGTTCTCACTGGCTTACTGAGGGCACATGTAGCTTCTAGTCTTATAAGTAGCCCAGGTGTACGAGATCTTGCTGATAGCTGAAATGTTCTTACTACTAATGAGTGAAACAGCATTAACGTTTTAACAAAACCGTCTATTATTCTCTATAGACCATACAAGCAAGGAAAGAATTACAAATGCGCATTTAAATGCATATTAATTAATTATTGTTACGACCCACTAGTATTTCTTTTAAAATCGGTGGTCCATATTTTACAAGTTCGGCTGGGATATCTTTGGGACCGCTGGGCTTACCATTTTTTTTAGTTCTTAAAACTTTTTCTATTAAATCTTCGGTTATCATCATCTGTGTTCCCTAAGTTCTGTAACTGGTTGGTGACATTTCTGTATAGCGTGGTGTCTTTTCTGTTTGTTCGTTTCTATAGCGCACCTGGAACTGTTTTATGCTGATTAGCGATATGTTAATTTTTCTGCGTTATTTGATCTCAGTGATTTTATGAGTTTCTATGGTTCTGTATCACCTAGAGAAGTGTTAATTTTAGAACACTTCCTATCCCACATTTCTTTGTTTTTTTCTTTACACAGCGTTTAAATATTCGTTTAAATATTCTTAGCTCGTTTCTATATTTTGTGTGGTCTTTAGGTGTTTTTTTACATAACCATTTTCGATATGCTTTTTGTTCTATGTTTTTCTGTTCTTATAGTTCTGTATTCCATGATTCATTTTCATCTCGTCTATTGGAATCCATCGCCACTCAAGCTTTGAATGCTGCGGTTTTTATGGCGTGAAATAAATGTGAGTCAAGTTCTTCTGGGGGCATTCTGAAATATTGCCTATCCAGTACTGCCTCTAGATAATTCTGGTATAAAAGTTTAACACTCTCTTCTTTAAGTCCATAGAAATATATTTTATATCTTGTGTTTCTTATGGTTTCTGTGGCTTCTGTATCATATTCACTCAATGTTTCATTGTAGTTGTTTCTATATCCTATTTCAATTTTTAATTTTACCAAATAGTGATCACTACCGCACTCGACCGCTCCAAAAGATCTTACGTCTTTAATTCTCCATTCTCCATTTAGTTTCTCTTGTTTAACGATAACGTAGTCTTGGTTATCTTTTCTCTTGGTACCAGGTGTATTTGTGGATGTCTTTATGATTGAAAAAGCCATTCGTAATTTTCAACTATTTACGAAAGCATTAGTCGATCAAGTTTTTGCCATTGCTGTTCACGGTAGTTTCTCCAAATGGGCCCACTACGTGACTACGTGACCTATTCTTTTTCGCTCAATCCGGCTATTTAGATCACCCAGAAGAATGATCTCCCTCTGATTTCCTAAGCTACCTATAAGTTCTTTGAGGGTATCGAAATATTGGTCTTTTTCTACTGCTGCTGAATTGTCAGTGGGAGCGTAGGTACATATAATTGTTATCCTGTGTCCAAGGTGTTTCTTGTTTACTGTAAGGATTCCTTCATTGATTGCTTTCCAATTTGTTATTTTTGGCTTGCGCATGTATTTTATTAATGTTGACACTCCTTTCGCGGCATGTGCACTCTTTGGTACTCCACTATGTATGCGTATATATTTATCATATTCCTCGGTTCCAGAACCTTTTTTTTGGTCTCTGTTAGGGCGATGAAGTCTAATTTCAGTTTATTGATTTCTCTTAGGATATCTCCCATTTTAAGTTTTCACCCTTGTACATTCCACGTTCCAAAATACATATCCATTTTCCGTCGTCTAAATCTTTGAGTTTTACTAGTGATAGATTGCAGGCCCTTCGCCTAAACCCCCGAATCATGGAGAACCTAAGTAATTTTTGTTGAGAATTTCTTGAACCAACATCCAACTGGATGGCAACAGTGCTTCCATGCCAAACCTAGAGACAATGGTTACAACTTACGTCAATTATACCGAAGTTCTTCTTCTTCTTCGCCTTCATTACCGATGTGGTCTTCACCCGTAATTCTGGGCACGGATAAATCTATATACCCCGCAATACTGGGTTCCGAGCAGAACTTAGCCACCTACTTTTTGGCTAGATACCACGCCCTTAATGTGTATGCACCTGCTGATGGTTACCCAGGTGTACCGAGAGAAGGTGTCTCTGACCACCTTGAGCGGAATTAATCTACGTGCCTGGAACGACGTGCGAGAGCTGTGTTGGTGCTTCTGCTGGAGTATTATTTCTGTTTGTCTGTCTAGCGGCCACTTGCCTTCCTCTTCCCTACACCCGATATATGTATACATAAAAGTAGAGAGGATGTATCTCAGAAACATTAGCTCTCAACTACATTATTGTAGAAAGTAGCCATGCGGAGAGTATAAATAAATAAATTGTTTAATCATATATTATACATATACAATTTTTCTATTTAGTTTATTTGCTTCTCGATGTGTTATTAGGGTACCTTATGATTTTATCCATAGTCCCATATTTTGTCATGTCACTGACGTATACCAAAAGCAGTATTGTGCTGAAGACATTTCTTTAAGGTCCCTCCATGGTTTGATGGTATATACAGTGTTATGTCACACAACGGGTTTCCAACTATTTTGTCATAATTTAATTGTTCTTGTACAGATTTGAGAAATGTTCAGTAGCGATATTTGATGAATCCATGTCGTTTCGAACAAAATATTTTGTATTTTGCTACAATTCTATGGACTATAATTCTTTTAATAATTCTTAAATAGAAACTCAATATAGAGACTGGCCGGAAATTGGAAGTAAAATATACGATTGCAATATATTTTTTTTCTCTACACAATTTTCTAAAATCCATCTCTGTATTTTATTCTTACGTTAAATGTATTCGAAACTGTTCTATTGGGACTTCTTGTTTGTTTCCACTCTGTTGCGTTCGAAAGTGGCCAAGCACTAGGGATCAGTGAAAATTCAGCAGATGGACGGGACCGACAGACAAGCAGACAAAGAAACTTATTCCGGTGCGTTTAGATCTTTCTAACCTCTGACCCTTTATAAATCTACGTTCGTGCAGATAAAATGTTACTAGTCGAGGCATAGATATTGTTAAGACAGTTAATTTTCCATTCGGATTATATAAAGATTAGTTTAGTTGGATTCTAGTGGAGACTAAAGGGTTGTATTTTTCAGCAACACAGATAATAATTTAAAAAACTGAAATACGACTTTTGAAATCCGAGGAAAATCTAAGGAAGATGAGGGGATCTCGATACTTGAAAAATATACATTTGGTTTCAAGCATGTAGTTTCATTCATTTGGGGTTGTGGTTTCATCCAGCTTCCATAGCGATGTCCCAAACAAGAAAAGGGCATTAGCAGAAGTGTCCATAGCAATAAAAATTATGCACAAAAGATTCTTAACCGTAAACATCAAGATATATGGAATATAGTTGCAGTGTATGCCCCAACGATGTCTCTGCCCTTTAAGTGAAAGATGTATTTGACCCGATACTTACTAATATAAGAACGAACCCAGGAAAGAGATGCGGATGATTGATCTTAATAGGTAAACTAAATCAAAGCAAAATGATAATACCAGGAAAATGCAAAATAGGCAGTTAACTACAAAGGACTCGAAAGGCCGAAAAATATATTCAACAGTTAGGACACGTTAAAGTAAAAAATGAAATGGGGCTTATAGTATGAGAGTAGATCAATAATTTAAATACTGCAGTTGGTAAATCAAGAAAAGATTGAAAGCTAGTATCAAAACTAAGTTGAAATATGCACAGAACCTGTCGCTAACAAAGAGAAACAAAAAAAATATTATCAGGAATTTTTTCAAGAGGAGAGAGAATTTTGGAAGCAATCGATTGACTTAGAAAGAAATTATTCTAAGAAGACAGGGATCATTAGAAGCATCAATTGATTTACAGCATTATGTGACAGAGAATATACTATTGGATGGAGTAAAACATTCTTAAATGGACAAAAAACAATAAGTCTCCTAGTCCATCAATTTAATTAATCAAACTATGCCCATCAAAAGTAATAGAAGTGTAACCGGAAAGATTGGAAGAAGTGACTTCGACACACTCATAGGTTATACCAATACAATACATAAAAAAGAGGACAGAAAATTTTTAACCGTTACATATATAACTGTGGATGAGGATGAAGGAAGTCAGAATATCAGAAATAATATGGGATTGTAAGAGGAATATTCGAAGGGACAAAAGTAAGAGCTTGAATGGGAAACTGCGTCAGAATGCTATGAAGTCAGGAAGTGAGTAAGACAGGAATGTCTATAAGACAGATGTGGATGTGGAAAATGATGTGGAAAATGTGTTGAGAAACGAAGAGTGTGGAGGGGTGATGCTTGGGCAAGAGAATGTGTGGACATAGGTATATGCGGATGATTTTGCGTTTATAGCGAGAACGAGAGAAGAAATGAAATAAATGATTCAAAGGGTGAATAAGTATATGGAGAAAAGAGGTTTATACATGAATGTGGAAAAAAGGAAAGTGTTGGTGTGTAAGAAGGCGGGTGGGAGGAACAGCAAGGAAGACAAATTTGTGATAGGAGGAAATGTGATTGAAATTGTAAAGATTAAGTATTTAGGTTTTGCGTTAAATTAAAAAGAAATTGCAACGGACATGTGAGGTTGGCAATGAGAAAAACAAGAATAGCAATGGAATGGTTAAGATGTGCGTGGGAAAAGAAATTTGGAGATTCGGTGCGAATGAGAATCACAATAATAGAAGTGTGATGTATTGAGTAGACTACTGGGAGTGGAAAAGTCAATACCGTCAAAACCGAGTGAGATATTTTTGTAAGAATGTGGGAAGTGTAAAAGTTGTAATAAAGGAATAAAGAAGTTAGTAAAATATGAGAGAAAAGTTAATATTAGATTAATGTGAAAATTCATCGTGGGTATAAATGGTTTATTTGAAAAGTCTGGGGGATGAAAGAAAGGGATAGCTGTTTGAATCAATGGGTAAAAGAGAGGAAGGAAGTGTATGAAAGGATAATCCATGGATAGGTGGTTCGAGAAAATGTGTGATGTGGATTAAGGTGTAAATGAATTTGAGATAAGGATACGTAAGAAATACGTGTAAGAAATACTGAAAAGTTGAGGAATAGAAGATATAATAAGAAATATTTCAAAATTCTGAGTGGGGAGGGAATTCCTGAATATATGACAGCAGATGCCTGAATATACGAAAAAAAAATGATTGCGCGATTTAGGCCTGGGAGTGAGGAAAGAGGAAACAGGTATTGAATGGATGAGAGGATATGTAGGTTATGTGGATGAGATGAGGAAAGTTGGGAGAATTGAGGGAATGAATTGGAGTGATGAAAAAAAGTGTTTGGCGGGTAATGTAAGAGCCCTTTTGAGAGGATGAATAAAAGATATATGGATAATAGAAAGAATGGAGGGAATGAAGAGGGAAAGGTATTAAGAGATGAAACAAAGAGAAAAAAATCCTGATTCCTTCTAAGAGAGTATAAAGTAGGAGTAATTTTAGTTTATAGAATGTTGCAAGTTTTCTTTCGTTTTAATGCCAATAAAGATTTTTTATTGATATAATCGTTATAGGTTGTGACAAATTTAGTTCGTAAGCTGTACAAATGAATTACGAAGAAAAGGATAGGAAATGAATTGTACGATATTGCTGAACAAAGTTTCTTTAAACCTAAAATGGCATGTATGGATCATGTGTTGTCTACGAAGTTAAGTTAGTAAGCAAAATGCCGGGAACTTAGAAACTCTTGGATTTTTTATTAACCTTTAGAAAGTCCATGATTGCATACAAAGACTATATAATAAGAGTATAGGAGGCAACAACAATCCGACACAAAATTTGATTTTATGATGGATACAAATTCGATTAAATTGAATACACACAACAATCCAAAAATAGAATTGTATACAAGAAACTTTAAAACCTAAAAAGCTCAAAACATTTAATATGTATTATACTTTATTTCAGAATGAAACAAAAAAAAAAACAAAGATTTTCGAGAATAACACGAAACTGTTTATTAAAATTTTATTCATGAATTAATCTTAATTAATCGTTTTTCTAAGTCCTTGTATTTTTTCACGATTTTTTTCAAACTAACAAAATACACTTTTCTGAAAAGCATTATTTGTTTTACAAAATCTTTTACGATATCAGGATGTTTCTTGAAAAATTTGATAACTTGCTTTTTCGAGGTTTTCTTCTTCGATTTAGTTAGCTTCATAAATTTCGGAAGTATTTTCTTCATTACTTCAGTATGCTCTGTCTGTATAGAGTCCAGATTATTTGCAATTTTAGTCATTGTTAGCAATAGGCCAAAGTTTTCTTGTGTTCTCTTTCGGAGTAGTTTGTAAAACCCGTCATCTATTCCGTAGACCATATCGGTTACCTTTCTTGTTATAGCAAAAATACATTTTAACATCTTTGGTATTCTTAACCATCTTCTAATTAATCGTACTTTACTATATTCTATATCTTTGTTATGGGTATCAAACCTAAAACAGAAAGGTTTATTTTGATCTAAACAATTATATATATATATATATATATATATAATA
>WYDF02050121.1:0-12130 GCA_009867245.2 Adranes taylori
AGAACGAGAACCACTGGGCAACTCATACGACTCGTAGCTGACCGTGCTCTTAGTAAGCCACAGAGGACCGGAAGAACAACAAGAGCAGTTCCAGCGTGCTATCTCACGTTAAACTGACCTAGTGCCCGAGTAACATTTTTCCGAGGATTGTTTGAATTCTGTAATTAATTAAGATATTTAGTTACGCCATCTATGAGGACTCTCCATTAGCAGCATCGTGAGTGAAAGTCTGTCACAGTATGATTTGGCAATTTTTGCGTCTCGTTCTCTTTTATCTCTAATAAGAACGAGACTTACAGACCTACATAATCGATTCCAAATGTATGAAATGGAAATATACGAAACACTCGACATTGGGATAGATCGCCAATTACCGTTTGCATGTTTGTAGGTTCTACATGCATGTACTGTTTTCCGTGCTTGATTTCTGTCTGCTATAGACAATAGGTATTAAGGTGTACAGAATGAAACATTAGATTGGTAAACGGGTGATTTTTTGGCAACAATGCTGTGTGTTTCCTCTCGTATGCAAATCTACTATTTTCCAGTCGTCTGTCTATTGGTATTATACCTCCTTTATCTAAAAACTGCCATTAAAGATAAGATGGCTGATTTTGTGTCTAGTAACCTTTCTCTTTTTAGCATTGCAATGTCTCGAAAAAAGGCCTGTTTTTGAACAAGTTTCTCGTGCAAATTGAACAAGTTGCTCATGCAATTTCAGAAACACTCAGAGATTTGGTTTTATACGATTCTCGATTAATCAAATAATTTGATACATATCGTAAACATCATGCACAAGTCTTGTAAGTGATGAATATTTGTGAGAAACCAATCTCTTCATTACAAGTAAGTACTGTAGTTTTTTGTCGCATCTCTGGTAACGCCAATAAGGTTTGTTCTCAGCGAACATACTACTTGGGGTGTTAGTGACCTATAGTGAACTCCTAAGATTCCTACCTTGTCTTGTCCATTATACATATCGTGCATTTAGATTTACCTCCGCCTTGCATTATTGCCTATTGCTTTCTACATTATTACCGTTTTATTATTTTATCACCGCATATTTGAATTGATTTATAAACACCACTTTTATTTATTTTGTTTTGTAATTATTATTAACATACATTTGTACTGTTTTATTTGCACCGCTTAAATATTGTTTTGATAGAATCGCTATTGTTTATTTGCTAACCGTCATAGTTGCGTCATTAATTTAAGTTCCTGCTGCCTTCTCCAGCTGCCCACAAGAACACGAACCACTGAACTACTCACGTACTCGTAGCTACTCGTGCCCTTAGCAAACCACTGAGGACCGGAGGAACAACAAAATAAGTTTCCAACGTGCGGCCTCACGTTAAACTGACCTGGCGCACGAGAATACATATTTCCGAAAGATATAATATTCTGTAATAAGAGATATTTGTTTGCTCCATATAAGGGTCGTTAGGACTGTATGTAACGGTCGCCGTTAGCAGCGTCGCGAGCGAATGTCACAGTGTTTTCTTCTATTTCAGTCTTGTAACCCAGTTGCTCATATTCCTGCAGGAATTTTGTGTACATACATTTCATCGTTGAGTTTTTGAATAGCTTGTGCTCGAGTGAATACAATTTATTCACAGCCTATTGTCTTGATTCTCCCAATTCATCAGTAGAACTTTCAATGAAATATTTACTATGAACCGTTCTTCTTCATTTCTAACAGTTGTTTGTTGGAAATGATGCACGCACACCTGTTCATCTGGAGACAACGTGCGTTTTCAGAAAGTTCCTCAATCTCCCAAAACTTGGAGAGTTGATTGTGTAGATCATGAGTTGTAAGATTGCAAAGGTTTTTTTTCTAGAAATAGCAACCGATTGCCTAACAAAATTTTACTTATGCATCTAGTTCTCCCGAATAGTTCTGCTTCAATTAACAAATCGATTGGACTGGGTTGATCAAAATTTGGGTCTGAAAGACGTATGTTTTGTGGTATACGTAATGCTCTTTTATCGAAAGCAAGAGGATTATGTTCTCTGATACAATACACATAATTTTCTCTAATATAATACACGATAGCTGAGTTGTGTACTTATTACACAAGGATCTTATCTCAACTTACGTTTGATATCTTGCTAAGGAAGATGACTCATTTAAATCCCCAACGTTAATGTTGATTGCATTTTTGAGTATATTTAACTTTACGCTATGCGCATTGCTCATAAAGTTAGACTGTGACGCTGAATGTAAAATACCTCTGCATTTTAGAATTTTCTCTGCGTTGTCAACTACAAGCACTGCAATGGTTAACAGTAGTACTTGATTTGGAAGTAGTCGAGTCAAATTACTAAACGAGGTAATTTCCGACTGGGTGTCAGGCACTAATTTGATTAGGACCTTGAGCTTTCTTGTGACTCAAGGTCCTGAGCTTTCGTGTTCTCTAATCATAATGCAGTAGTGTATGATGCCGTAGATTACATTTTCGACAGGAACCCGATTTACAATCTTTCACAAAATGCCCTTGTCGTATACAATTTGAGCATAATTTTTTGCGCTTAATTTCCTGAGCTTTCAGCTTTATAAATCTCTCACGTTGAACTCTCTCAGATGTGGCTTGCTAAGGAAGATTGCTGCTTAATACTTGCTACTGCTTAATGCACACTTCTCAGTTTCGCTATTGTCGCTGTTTGCAGCTAATAGAACATTTGACGACATTAGCTTACATTTTATTAAGCTGTGACTATTTCGTTTTGATGACTCGATTGTTTCTAAGAAATCAGCTCTATTTCTCAGGAATTTTAAAATTTTTTACAAAGATGGTAATAATGCTGTAACCTTGTGTGTTTCCCATTTTCGAAGAGTTATTTGATCTAGCTTTAATGTAATGATGTGAATAACTAATGTGTTCATGTGCATAACTGGCTGATTTAATGCATCCAGCGTTCTCAAATGTTTAGTAATGTCCGTTAAATTTCTGATTTTAGCTGCAGATTCTATTTTTATTGCAGGCGTATCAAAAATTGCACAAACTTGACTTTTCACTAAAAGGTGATCTTTGTTGTAACGATTGCCCAGTAAATTCCACGCGAGATTGTAGTTAGTAGCTCTAAACTTCATAGATTTTACGATTTAACTTGCGCAGCCCTTGAATGAGGCACGTAGATAGCGGAATTTATGAATACACGTTAATCCATTATTGGAATGTATCATGGATACACATATATCTTTATATTAATACAACATTAATTATTACCATTTATAAAACGTATGTAAGGCCTATTCTTGAACATGCTGTATCAGTGTGAAATCCGTACTACAAGAAAGACATTCAATTAATGGAGAGGTACAACGAAGAATCACTAAGAGCTGGACACTTCGTCATCTGAATTATGAAAATAGGGGTAGAAGTCTGGGCCTAGATACGCATGAAAACAGAAGATCTCGCGGCAATATCATCGAAACCCGTAAGATTCTTTCGGGACACTACTTTTGCAAAATGTCCGACATTTTCACGTGCGAACATTCGAACACTCATCTACGCGGCAACATAATCAAGCTGCAGACAGAAAGATGTACAAAGAGTGCAAGAAAGTTCTTCATTGCATTCGATGCCTATCGTTCGCTGTCGTAGGTTTACGTTGACGAGTCGCGCTTGGCAGTTGCGCGTGTGTAAGTGAGACAAACTAAAATTGCTGACTATTGTACGTTATACCTTTGTCGTTACCCCGGAATTCTTTACACTCCCACCATTCACAATAAAAGAGTTGCTTTAATATAATTAAACACTTTAATTTAACTGACCTAGTATAGCCATTCAGTACTTACACACGCTCAAACACAGACCCTTCTTCCACAAATTTACGGGCGGTAGGAACATGTCAAAATGGTACGAAATCATATTATTTGAATGCAATACCAAACAGGCATCACTGAATTAAAAGTAAATGCATGAGGTCATATGTACGAGGGCTTGTTGGAAAAACAAAATAGATATTAAGTGATGTTGAAAAAATATCCTTTAAATATATGTAAATGAGAAATATTTTTAAAATGAGTTAAGAGAGTCTATGCTGCAGACTGTCAGTGCCTATCATTAAATTAGTTTATATCCTTTTAAAAATATGTGAATCAAAATTTATCTATTTTGAGCGCTGACTATTAAAATGAAGTCAGTTTTTCTGTAGGAAAAAAAAAAATCTTCTGTATGAAAAAAAAAATCCGACACGAATAAAGAAATTTCCTTTGTATCTTGATATTAAATTTAACAATACAGTAAAATACATCTAATTGTGACATCGACCTAATATTTAAAATATTTTTCATGCAAATGCAATGTGCATTCATGCTAATATTAACGCAAATTGCAAGCAAATGAATATAATATAAATAAAAATAAATAACAATACACATTATATGATACATAAATGTACAAATCATAAAAAAATAATCAGATAATGATCTACCATACGTGATATATTTCTCGATTTAAAAAATATGATTCGTCGTTTTGTTTTGAATAAAATAAAAATGTGATCGATCCCACTAGTTGGGGGAATGTGTGATACGATGTATCTGATATCAACGATGATATATCATTACCTTGAAACGGTTGAGAGCCGCTAGGTTCATCAAGATTACTTCGTAAATCTGGTATCGGTGTCGAGATAGTAGATGGTGGTAGATTACGTTTATGTACCACTCCTTGTGCATTTCTTGGAGGGAAGTTTTCTATTGATATATATGTACAGCAGATTAATGTGTTAGATAGAAAGAACCAATACCATTAAAGAAACATATTTATGATTTATTTACAAAAACAATACAGAAATACCTTGCATAATACTATTTTGAACACGTGGTTTTTTGTTTCACATAATTACAACTCGATGCATTGACAACTCGATGCAACTCAGTACGGCCGCGAGAAATCTTTTGTTTTATCATCAAATAAAAATAAAAACAGAAAACAAAAAATCACGAATGGTTGGTAAGATAAGAAACTTGAAATTAGAAAATGTTACCTCGCTTGTCTGAAATTCGTACATTTAATAGAAATAGCGAAATTAACTCCCATGAAATTGTTAAAATTATATATTCTCCCATCAAATACAACTCTTATTATCGATTAATAAACTCAATATAAATTAATTAATATTGTAATAATTTATTGTAATAATTTAGTGAATATAATAAAACTTATAAAAAGACAACGGATAGAAGAAACAAACTAATAAAAGCTATTAATGTCAAGCAACGTTCGGTTTCTTCGAAGCAATTTATGAGTTTCGTACTCGTTTAGTTAGCTATGAAATCTAAACATTTTAATATTTTCGTTAGCTATTTTTCAGAGAGACTCTTATTATTTTGCTTTTGCGACTCTCGAGAACGGTAACGAAAAAATTTTCCTGAGGAATTCCTAACGGATTTTGGCGACAGGTGCATTATAGACTAGTCCTCGAATGCTTGTATAAATTCGACTCTCTTACGTAGCACAACATTGTGCTTCTTTTATGGGTGCCCATGCATTGTCAAGTCAAAAGTAATAAAATGGCCAGTAAACTAGCAAAGAAAACCAAAATACATTCAATGATTAGACCTTAACCCATTTGCGCCATACCGAGCACATACATTAAGCATTAGGATGCTAGATAAAGAATACACTATGAACATGAAACACATAGAGTTTCATAGCAGATCCTTCAGAGAAGACCAACCTACTGAGTTTATCTAAGCTATCAGTAAGCCACTGAGGACCGAAGGAACATGACCATCAGTTCCAGAGTGTGGTCTCACTTTAAACTGACCTGGCGCCCGAGCAACCTGTTTCCGAAGAACATTTTGATTCTGTAACTATTGTTGAGATATCTGTTTGCGCCAATACATTGATACGCCACCAATAGGGTGGGGGTGTGTTACAAAACATTATCTCAATGTTTGATAAAAATTTATTCCATTGAACCGTCAGAAACAATGTTGTTTTTCATAGCGCGGCATATCTATCGGAACTAATTAACAGCGTTACGCAAGGTATTTCCGTAAACGGTGCCCTCTTGACATGACTTTTCAACAAGTTTTTGAAGTACTTTTTTATTAATAAGTCTCATATTTTCAGACCACAAAAACCATAATATTACAGTGTACTTCACCACTTCAGTCATTAATTTTAACAGGACGTGGTTCTTTTTGAAATTCTTTAGAAAAGTATCACCCTTTTATAACAAAGGGTTGATGAGATATTGAGAAAAATAAAAAATTATGTTTTTAGAATAGATAGAATTTAATTCAATTAACTTAGGTCCTAAATTCATCGTAAAACATTCAAAGCGTTTCTTACACGCAGCGTGTATGCCAAAAATTTAAAATATAAAGGCAAGAGTTGTAATATATTTTATTTATCGCAGTTATCGTAGAACCTCATAACGTCGATAGTTGTATACTGAACTGTATATGTGGCTATGTGCATTCCTAAAAACGTTGACTAAAAAAACTGTTTTGCCGGAACTCAATTATATTATATGTTTCACCTCCTGTTAAAATTAATGGTTCAAGTTGAAAATCACCCTGTATATGAAATATATTCCTTGGAAATATTTTAAAATTATTAAAAATTATTAATAGAAACCACAAACCAATATTTAGTTTTCATATTATCTCGTTGCAATAAACAAATACAGAAATAAAAACACAAACAATTTCTTTCGTGACATAGCAAATCACTGATTTAAAGTAAACTGTATAAATTAGTAAGTCATTAAATATTAATTTACGTGTATTTGAATTAATTATTTCCGTTTCTATTCGATTTACATTTAATTTCACTGACTTCTACCAATAGTGAAATTCCTGCGTGTTAACAAATTTAACTTATGGAAAAATAAAAGAAACAAACAAATTCTTATGCAATGCATTAAACGCATCCAGATTAATTTTTTTCTTTAAAGAATCTTTGGAAATAATCATTCTTTTAGGCGGATCTCTCTCTCTCTCTCTCTCTCTCTCTCTCGCTCTCTCTCTCTCTCTAATGATTCAATAATTAAAACTTTCAATTGTCTACAAGTGCTAGAAAAGCTAAGAAGTTAGTCAAAAGAATGAGAGAAAAACAAACGTCCATTCAATGAAACTTACCATTTATTTGTTTATCCATTCCAGGATATCGAACACATTTGACTGGATGAATCTCCAATAAATTAAATAAATCAGCTAAGAACACCAAAAGATTTTGTTTCATTGAGCTAAAAGTAATAAATGAGAATTGTAAAACTAAAAGAACATACAAGGATCTAAACTCACCCTCTCATATACGTGACATCTTCCGGTAACATATGAAATATTGAAGTCGGCAAACATCGTTCGCAGAAATCCTGAACCAATCCGAGATTATGCAAACTATCTGATACTGATGGTAAATAAGCAATACGCATATCGGTCCATCTCAGTTCATCAGGACAATACCATGATATTAAACCAGCTAGAGCTACACCATCACAAAGATCTTTTAGTTCGCGAACCTAAAATAATGGAAAAGATTAAAAACAATGTGAACAAATTTGGACATAATTGAGAAGAAATTACCTTTGGACAAAACTTTGATAAGACAAGATTTGGGCAGAATTATGTCAAACTTTGGAGAATATTGGGACAATATTTGGAATAACATTGCACAAGACTGAAAACAATATTTATAAATAAAGTTTTAACAAAATGTGGACTACATTTTAATAAAATGTGGATAAGATTTAGATACAATTGAAACATTTTGACGCAATTTGAACAAATTTAGACTATATTTAAAATACAAAATTTGAATAACACTTTGACAACATCCAAAGATTATTGATTATTTTGACAAAATTGGTTTTGAACAAAATTTTGACAAACTTTGGATTAAGTTTGGAAACCTCATGAACAAAATTTGGAGAAGATTTGGATAACATCTAAACTAAATTTAAATGGATAAAACCATATTATCAATATTGGGAAAAAATGTGAA
Organism: Adranes taylori; assembly: GCA_009867245.2. Taxonomy (NCBI): domain Eukaryota; kingdom Metazoa; phylum Arthropoda; class Insecta; order Coleoptera; family Staphylinidae; genus Adranes; species Adranes taylori. The sequence continues at coordinate 7,968 of WYDF02050121.1, forward strand.
CATAAATCGTACAAAGTTTGGACGAAATGTAAAATTTGAACACAATTTGGATAAAATTTTCATAAGATTTGTAGAAAAATTGGCAAAATTTGAATAACATTTGTACATTTGAAAAATGTTCTTGAAATGTAAAATTTGAAGAAAATTTGGATAAACTTTGACAAAATTTAGATACTTCGGTAACAAAATTTGTAAATAATTTAAATAACATTTGGACAAACTTTGGAAAAAAGATGGACATGAATCTGATAGAATTTGGACACAACTTTGACAAATTTTGGATTCAATTTGGAAAAAATTGCAGAAAAGTTAAACATTTGAACAAACTTGTAAAAAATTAAGAAAGAATACGGGCAAAATTTAGATAAGAAAACATTGGAAACATATGGGGACAAATTTCAAACAATATTGGGACAATATTTGGAAAAAAATTTACACAATTTTGGCTAATGTGAACAAAATTTGAATAACATGATGATAAGATTTAGACAAAATTTGAACATTTGGACATAATTGAACAAAGCTTGGAGTAATTATTACAAAATTTAAACTAAATTTGGAACAAAATAAGACTTTAATCAAAATTGGAGTAAATTTGGACAAAACAGACAAAATTTATAAAGTTTTTGGAGAAAACTTAATACGACAACGTTTTGACATAATTTTGACAAACTTTGGACAATATAGGTACAAAATTTGGAGCAACAATTTCACAATTAAAAAAAAATTACAAAATGTGGACACAATATGAATTGTGTTTCAATTTTATTGGTAAGATTTAGATAAAATTGAAACATCAATTTGAAATTGTTTTGACTATATTTAAAAAACATTTAGACCAAATTTGTACAAAATACAAACAAAATTTGATTATTTTAACAAAATTGCCAATTTGTATAAATTACATTTGGAAACCTCCTCAACAAAATTTGGATAATATCTAAACTAAATTTAAATGGAAAAGCGCATTGTCAATATTCGGACAAAATTTGGGTAAATTTTGATAAAAATTTTGAGACAATTTGAACAAAGTAAGGACGAAATGTAGACAAAAATTGAACAAAATGTGGACAAAATTTTCATAACATTTGTAGAAAAATTGGTAAAGTTGGATAACATTTGAACACTTGGACACACATTTTACATTGAATGTTCTTCAAAAGTAAAATGTGAAAAAACTTGGACATGATTCTGATAGAATTGGGACACGACTTGTAAAAAATTTAAACAAAATTGTGACAAAATTAAGAAATTATTTGGACAAAATTTGGATAAGAAAACATTTGGAAAAAATTTGACAAACTTCAGATAATATTGGAATAAAATTTGGAACAACATTTGGAAAAGTTTTATAAACTTTTGGCAAAATGTGAAGAAAATTTGAATAGCATGAGGATAAAATTTACACAAAATTCGAACATTTGGACATAATTGAACAAAACTTGGAGTAAACAAAATTTACAACTAAATTCGGAACAAATTAAGACAAGATTTAAACAAAATTGGAACAAATTTGGACAAAATTGGGACGAAATTAAGAAAACTCTTGCACAAAATTTTAATACGACAAAGTTTTGACACAATTTGAAGCAAAATTTGGGTCACAACATTTGAAAAAAAATTACAAAATGCTGGCAAAATGTGGACAAAATATGAATAACATTTGGGTAAGATTTAGATAAAATCTTACCCAAATGAAACATTTTGACGCAATTTGAACTATATTTAAGAAACAATTAGACAAAACTTGGATAACATTTGTACAAAATCCAAACAAAATTTGATTATTTTGACAAAATTGGTTTCGAACAAAATTTTAACAAACTTCGGAGTAAGTTCGGAAACCTTCTGAACAAAATTTGGATTACATCTAAACTAGATTTAAATGGAAAAAGCGTTTTGTCAATATTCGGACAAAATGTGAACACAAAACGTACAAAAAAGTTTGATAAAAATTTTGACAAAGTTAAACACAGTATGGACGAAATGTAGACAAAAATTGAACATAATGTAGACAAAATTTTCATAACATTTGTAGAAAAATTGGTAAAATTTGGATAACATTTATACCAAAATTGGCACAAATTTGGACAAAATTGAGACGAAATTAAAAAAACTCTTGCGCAAAATTTTAATACCACAAAATTTTCACAAACTTTGGCCAATATTGGTACACAATTTGGAATTGATTTGAAAAAAAATTCTGACAAAATTTGGACAAAATATGAATTATGGATAAACTATGAATCAACATTATGGAGAAAATATGAAATAACATTTGGGGAAGAGTTAGATAAAATTGACACATTTTGAACAAATTTGGACTATATTTAAGAAACATTTTAAACAAAATTTGGATAACATTTGAGCAAAATTCAAACAAAATTTGATCATTTAAACCAGTCACACCAGTCACTCTGTCACTCAACCTGACCATGTTCTATTTTTATGAAAATTTCATGGGTTATTCTTTCCAATGATATAAATGAGAATATATTTTTAGAATTTTTTTATTAGATTTAGGTGTAATTAATTTTGGAAAAATGGGAAACTTTTTAATTCTTGAATGACTCAAGTTCTATCAGGCCTAGAGAGATATTTGATACCTTATTTTAAAGGGAAGTTCATAAGGTTTAATAGGATATGCTACACATGAACATGTTTGCTGAAACTTTTTTTTTTATATTTCAAAAAAAAATGTTGAGTTTTTTTAAGATGGTGTTTTTTAAAAATTTTGAAAAAAATATGTTTCTTGCAATGTTATAAGCTTTAAATCCTAAAATTTACAGAGTGGGATCTCCATGGGATCAGGAGAGATCACAAAAATAAGTTTATTAAAAAAATGAAAAAAGATTTTTTTCAAATTAGCGAATTTTAATATTAAAAAAAAATATATATACAAAACATTTTTCTTTTAATAAACATATTTTTGTGATATCTCCTCATCCCATGGTCATCCCACTCTGTAAATTTTAGAATTTAAAGCTTATAACACTGCAATAAACATATACTTTTTCAAAACTTTTAAAACACAGCATCTTAAAAAAATACCAAATATTTTTTTTAAATAAATTTTTTTTTCACCAAACATGTTCATGTGTAGCATATCATATTAAACCTTATGAAATTCCCTTTAAAATAAGGTATCAAATATATCTGTCTAGGCCTAATATAACATGAGTAATTCAAGAATTTAAAAGTTAATGCATGCCAAAAAATTACTATTTTTCTAAAAATTTAAAAATTAATGACATCAAAATCCAATAAGATTCTAAAAATATATTCTCATTTATATCATTAATGTGACATTTTTTTGTTGATTTGACATGGAATGGCCAAATTCAGATAAAACATGACTCCAGAAAATTATAATAAAATAAAATTTTCTATGTACTTTTGCTATTTCAAATGTTTTTTCTCCATTTGTAGTCCCATTCGTATCTCCATTGCTCGTATTTGATCGACGTTCCTGCTCAATCCGTTTCATGAGTGCATCATTCGTGTGATTGATCCACATCAGAATGCCTTGTTCATAAGACTCGGGCGGATTAAGCGTTTGCCGATTATTTCCCTTATTCGCATTTGCAAATCGTTCAACAGCGGCGAGGACTCGATCTGATGTTACAACTTCTTTTGCGTATAGAGACATGATTGATTCCAGAACAGCCATATGTGCATTCTACAATAATAATAAAATAATGATTGAAATTGATATTATCATTTGTGTCTTTGAAAAAATTACTTCATACGGGAATCGAATACGAGCCTCCCAATTTTCGGTCAGGTAGTCAGACCACTAAACTAAATGGAATGATAAATTTAAAGAACAAACAATTTCTTTATGTGTTATACATATGTGTTATTGCCTTTGAAAGCTATGAAAACAGAAATTTATATAAAAATAAGCACAAAACAAGACTAGTGCTGCTACCTGTCTGCAGACGCGAAAACCATGTGTTGACGCGAAAGTAAGCAACCAATTCGTTGTTAATGAGTTACATATCGTAGATTAATAATACATGCGTATAGCACATATAGAAATTGTTTGCTGCTGGAATTTATCACCTCGTTTAGTTTAGTGGTCTCCCTCACCACTAAACTAAACGAGGTAGACAAAAATTTAAAACTTTTTACATGAATGTAGAGACCACAAACAATTTTCT
>WYDF02050132.1:0-12130 GCA_009867245.2 Adranes taylori
ACCGATCACTGTCCGCCACCATGTTCCTTTTTTTGCTTACTGTTGTTCCAGACTTCAGCCGTTGGCCTTTGGTTTGGTTGCTTCTTTTGTACCAAGCCACCATATGGAGATGTCTTGATAGTTCGTTTTACTAGAGTGGATTGGTGATCTGTTCTTATACTTCCTCGTTGGGGTTTTGCACATTCTCTCTACCATTTCGGATCATCTTTTTGTTGAGGTTGGAAGTAGACTCTTTGATCCTAAATTTTCTCTCAAGTCTACGTTCCGGCAGTATCGTCGGCTATCTTTTGCAGTAGGTTGTTTTGGCATATGAGTATAACGTTTTTTTTTTGAGTATAACTGTGAACTGGAGAATTGCTTTCGTGCTGTATTTTCCTTTTTTGGTCGGTATGTCCTGGATTAAGAGATTGTATAATATTGGGCTGAAAGCAGAACCTTGTGGTAGACCTTCTTTAACAATTTTCCAATCGGAATATGTTTCTCCTATTTTTACTCTGAATTGTCTCTCTTGCAAGAATGAATGAATGAATGGTTGCTACTATGCCCTGATCTAATCCAAGATGTTTTGATTTGTAAATTAGTGCTGTTCTCTAAACTTTCTATATCTAGGAAAGCGTTCGTTGCATGTAATTTTTGCCTGTGATGCGTCCATGTTTTACTGCGATCTTATCTATTAACAGAAACTCTAGTAACTTAGCCATTCTATTGATTAATGAGGTCTCCTGTTGCTAGGAACTGACGGGTTCTTATCTCCTTTCGGAATTGATACCACGTCTGCTTGTTTCCAACTGGGTAATAGTGCAGATTTACTATTGCATTGTATATGCTGTTAGAAACAACATTATTTACGGTGGAAATAATTTGATGGCCCTATTCGGAATGTGATCTTTTTCAGGAGCCTTTTTGACCTTATAATTTTAATTTTGTTTTGAACATTCTCCGGATTGAACCAAATCTTGTTGTTTGATGGAGTTTTTTCTACTGTTTTGATTGGGTTGGTTATTCTGTTCTCTAGTGTATCTTCAGTTATATCATTTGAGAAATTATTGCTATAGTGGACTGCCATCGTTTCTGCTTTCTTGTCATCTTTGTTTTTAGTGGCGCGTTTGGTCCTTTTCTTCTTCCAATTTTTTGTCAATTTCCAAAAGCTTTCTTTATTTTTGTTTGCTTCTTCTATTGTTATTTCCATGGTCTGGTTATTTTCAATTACGTGTTTAACTTCTGTATAAAGTTTATGGTATTTCTCCTTATTCTGCTGCGCATATGTGTATGACCACTTCTTGTTAGCTTTCCAGAATTCTCTTAACATTTCTTTTTCTAGTCTATCTAGTCCCCATCTATTTATCTGGTATAGAGTTATTTTAGTACTCACCAACGCTTTCTGGATGTTGCTGGTTATTTCTTTGACTGCTGATCAATTTCTTCCTTCGTGTCCATTGTTTCTTCAGGATGAAATTCTAGTTTAGCTGTTTTTACTATGTATTTTGAGTTAAACTTTTCCATCATATCGAATTCTATTAAACCTGGATTCGTCACACAAAAGCATTTTTTTTCAATAACTCATCGGTTTGTCGCCATTACTACATCGGCTTTATACATCATGATATGATGATGTAAACAATTTTATTGCAATTATGAAAAAAAAAATGTGAAAATTCAAAAGTGGGTCTATTGTAATTTAAAGAAAAAAATTGTGACAATTCAATTAGTGTGTCTTTAACCTTAGTTAAGTTTTATATATCAACACTTGCGCTTTTTGTTAAAAATTTTGTTGGTAACGTTCGTATTGGACGTAACCTTCGAATATTTAAATATTTAGGATATCGTATGAATACATAATATTGTGGTTTTCTATTAGGTTGTTCAAAAGTCGTTCGTGTGTTTATTTAACGAATTTGAAATATTTAGTCATTTTCTAAGAAAAAGTTTGGCCTCTACTGTAAGATTGCGTAATAAAAAAATCTGTATACATAAATTTTTGGATTTTAGGATATATTAGGTACAGTCAAGTGCCTATTATATTTCGGACAAATTTCAACTTTATTAGTAAATGAGGAGGAGTATGTATATGCTTCCTGAATGCTTCCTCACAATTTCATTTCTGATCTCTGCGCCGGTAATTGTCTAGGAGTTGGTAAACATTCCAGAACGTTGGTTTTGTCCAGTGGAGATATACCACTTTTTTAATGTCATCTTTTATATTTTCTAAAGCGTTTTGAAATAGAAAAATTAGTTCAATAAATTATTTACTCAGAATACAACTAAACGAACTTGAGTGTTTTAGTTCCTTTAACCAAAATAAAATAAATATTTTACTCCCATTTGTATTCCAGACATAATTTTCAATATAAAAATGAGCGCGCAAAATACGCGAATTTTAGCAGTATCTAGTGACTGAGCTACTTCAAATGTAACTAAGTCCCAGTCTGCTAAACTTTTTCCTTATATATTTTCGGTCGCCGATGTCGCCCCCTAATAGGCGATCATGGCGTAAAAAAGTTCATGTCATCCTATTCTTACTTATTAAAGGTCCATTCCATAAATTATGTTTTCAATGATCTCTTTCTAATACGTGAACGCAAAAACTGACTCGCGAGATACTACCTCGGTTTTCTCTTGACCCCAAATTCTTTCCACTCCACGGAGAAGCGAGACCTACAAGACGTAGATGCGAGTCGTGTGCTGTATTTATTTGCACGTGTCCAATAAATCGCCTTTTCCCTTAGATTATGTATTTCAAATGTTTAAAGTGTCAAATGTCTTTACATGAGAATCGAAGAAGTGAATACATTTAATATCTTTTTTGGCGCTACAATATAACAAAATTATTAATTTTCAATAGTTAAACGCATAGATTGTTTGAATAAGATTTCTTGCACAAAAATATGCATTTTGTGTAACTGTTTCTAAATTTCCATTAAAAAGTTTCTTAAGCATTAGAAAATTTCCTATTTTAATAAACTTGATTTTGCACAATGAGTTTAAAGTAAATTAACATATTGGTTTTTTTTCTTTTTAGGTAAGTCTGCAAGAGGCATCACAACTTTATTTTATTTATAATAAATTCTATCGGTTATAAGATTTGGTAAGTTATTGATTTATTATTTATGTTTACTTGTCAAAACTTTACATACAAATACTGCCTTTTTATTCGCACAATAACTGTCGAATAAAATGGCACCCATTTTTTGCCGACCCGTACGTTAACTGAGCAACGTATGGGTCGGCGAAAAGTGGGTATGAAATGTTAATGTCGCATACATCATTCCTCTCGCTTATATGCTAGAATATTGTATTAAAATATTGGCGGTTGTTTCGGACCTTACGGAGTAACGTATGGATCGGGGAAAATTGCCATACATATGATGTTTGCATATTTCTGCATCGTTGGTTGCGTATAGTGCTTTGCATTCGGCGTGAGATGGCTCTTGTTATTGTTTTCAAAGATTTGGTTTTGAGATGTAAATTTAAATTGCGATCATGTTCATTCTAAAAAGTAACTATATTTGTATCTAGATTCAAAAAAGTAACTGGATACTACTAATTTATTGAAAATTAATTGTCTAAAAAAATTTACGAGGACCGCATAAAAATTTTGTATAAAACAAATTAACGTCATTTGACATATATCATTTAAAAAATCTAATATGACTGTTGAAATAAGAATTTGCTACATACAGTAGATGTTTATAAAAATATTTGTTATGAAAAGCGCCAATAATAATAATAATTTCGTCAATTTAATAAAAATATTAGTAGATTTGAATTTATTAAAAGTGTTTCCTTATCAGTACATAAGGAAAAAATTAAATATATTTCTTATATTTCAGGCTTTCTTATTTTATACAATACATTTATTTATTATTTTAAGATAATCTGTTGATGGTTGCACTTTCTAGTTTGCGCGCAATCGACCTGGTTTAAAAATTGTCTTGCGCGCAATTGACCGCTGAGATTAGATTTACCTTTACGTTCTTCTAACCATTGCGCGCAATTGACCCATGGGCCGTTTTTATATATCGTATGATTAACAAGTTGTCAGATGTTTCAAGATGATATTTAACAAAAGTATTGCTAGGCAAACCTACCTATAGGTCAAGATTATAGTTATATGGAAAACCAGATTGATTGATGGCATATACAAAACAAAAATATTTAGAAGAAACAAAAGACAATAATAATAAATCGGCTATGGTCCATGCGAATTTTATTGACCCAGCTAGACAGAGACAGAGATAGAAAATAATATAATCTCTCATGCTAAAGAAAACTAAAATGCTGGTCATTGGCCCGTTAAACTTGAAAAATATTTGGGGGGCCCATTCGCGCGCGACTCAGACATAACGCGCAATTATAATCATCATCATCGTCATTATTATTATTATTATGATTATGTATTTATTTAACGATATTTGTGCGCGCCATTCACCATACGACACGTTTGTAAGTTAAGTAAATGTTCTATTGAGTCTGCTTGTTAAATGATGAAGGTATATATGAACTTGTATTCTAGATTTCGGCGATTGAAATTAACCTCTTGCTACTCGCGCCAAGCACAGTGTATTCCGTACACTTTGTGCTGAAATTTAATTTCTGCTTTTTAATAAATAATAAAAGAAAACTACGCCAGTAAAAGCATTTAATTGGAAAGTAGTTCGTAACAAGAATAACTAACATTCTATTTTTAATAGCTAAGAAGTTCCTGGTACGAATTTTTGAAACTAATTTTTCACTTCTCTGTGCTTTATTTTCTCTATATTGGGATATCAATTATTTGATATCTGTAGAGGAACTTACTATTGCAGCTCGTTCAGAAAGATATAGTTTCAACAAGGCGTTAGAAAGTGAACAAATATGATGGTGTGGCTATGATGAATAAATATGAGCATATGATGGAGTCAATTTAGATGGCAGTGATACAACATGTATTAAAAGTGATGGATAGAGGAGAGAAGTAACTGGGTATCATCACTGAGGATGGTATTACGAGAGGAGAGATAATGTGAAAGATGAGATGGGGATCCGAAAATTAAAGAAAAACACACTGTTTTATATTTAGTTAAAGTGAGCAAGGATGAAATGATACGAGGGTTGCTGCTTTCATTTCGGGATATGGCAACACTGTAATTATCTGACGTTTGATGCATGAGCATTTGTAAAATTTGACATATGTTGTGATAAACACAAGTGACAGACGTTTAATAAAGTAAGCAGTTCAAATTTTAAAGTAACTATAATTGCAAAGAAAATATGGATTTAAATTCTGAGGATTTTCTATCAATGATTCTGTGTTATTTTCGATTGTAGACAAGTGAAAAAAAAGTATTTGGATGATCTAAAAATTGCTTTTGGTGACGAGGCACCATCAAGAACAACTATGTTTCGGTGGTATCACGTATTTAAATTTGGTCGCAGGAGTACTAGTGATGCATTTCGTGAAGGTCTACCAACAACCTCAAACACGACAGAAAACATTGATGCTGTTAGAGAAATGATAATGGTAGATCGTCATGTGACATATAGGGAAATTCAGTCTTGTTTCGACATTGATATGAAACAGATTAATCAAATTTCGATGACCACTTAGGTGTAAAATAAATATGTTCTCGATGGACACCGCGTAATTTAACTCTAGGTCAAAAGCAGGCTCGAGTCAAATGGTGCAAAGCAACACTCAGACGACTCAACTCAGACACGTCAAATTTGGTCTACGAATTCGCTAGTGGTGATGAAAGTTGGATATATTCTTCTGAACCTGTAAGAAAACAACAATCCGCTGTTTGGGTGTTTCAAGATGAAGCGAATCCAACTCGAACTCAAATCTAATACAACTTGAAAAATTACTCGGAAGTCGAAGCGCTTCGAAGAAAACGACTGCTTGTTTTGTATCAAAAACTAAGCATGTTGCTAGTATCCCTTTAACAAAAACATCATAGAACAATGAATGCTGAGAGGTACACAACTATTTGCTTACCAAAAGTTTTCTCTCAAATAAGAAAAACCAATGAAAGACGTCGCATCATTCTGCACCAGAACAATGCAAGCTCCCACACAACTCAACGAACAATTGATTATTTAACCACACAAAAGGTGGAATTACTTACCCATTCTCCATACAGTCCTGATCGAAGTCCAAACGACTTTTATACATTTCCAAAAATCAATTGCGTGGCCAAAGTTTCTCAAGTTCAGAAGATGCAGTTGAAGCGTTTAAAAATGGCGTGATGAGCGTGTCATCTTCGTAGTGGAGTAAATGTTATGACAACTAGTTTATTCCTATGAAAACGTGCGTAGATTGACAGGGGAATTATTTTGAAAAGTCATCAAATACTCTAGTATTCTACCCTCAACCATTATATACTTATCATTAAATCTTTCCGTTAATCTTACATCCCGCTCTTGCTTTTCTATATCCTACATCCGTTTTATCACTTTATTTATATTATAATTTTGGTCCCTCATTCTATGGTACCATTTATCCATAGACCATTCTCCAACAATTTCAAAAATCTTTCCCCACTCCTTGTTCCACACACTCTTGCTTTCCCCTTCAATAATCTCCTTTATCGTATCAAGTACATGTATTTAACCACGCTATCATTATCTTCCATTATCACTTTCTTCTCATGTCTCACCATATTCTTGAACCCATCCGCACCAACATATCTATTTAACTCTTGCTGTCCAATTTATTTAATCCGGCGCGTTTTTATTACCCCTACTTGCACCCCCTCTATATTTTTTCTCTCAATCACTGCCCATACATTAAAATACTATGTACACACGCCTCAGTAGCCCATAGCCTCATATTCATGGACTCATGAAATCTCTCTTTCCATACCCATCTTATTCTCTTTATCGCAGCTTTAGCTTTGACTCCCAACATCCTCGTATGCTTTTTGTCTGATGCGTTGTAGTTCAACATGTATCTTAAATACGCTTTCTCTCTCCATGCATCCAAAACACATATTTTTGTTCTCTCTTCCACTTTTCTTACATAGTAATATTTTTGTGTTTCTTTACATTCATTCCAAGCCTTCTCTTTTATATATATATCTGTCTACCCGCTCTATCCTCTCACTCTTCTCTTCCCTATTATTTGCCATGCACATAATATCATCCGCGTATCCCAGTGTTCAAATTTTCTTATTATTTATCACTATCCCTCTCGATTACCCCTTTCTCATTACTTCTTGTAACTCAGACAGGTATACACTAAACAGCCTGGCACTTAGAGCACACCCTGGTTGTACTCCATTTCTTAACTTAAACCGTCCTCCTACTTCCTTATCTACTCTTACTCTTACTACTATCCTATAATTTTACCCGATCTATCATATCAAATGCATATTTTAAGTCAAAACAGCAAATCGAGCTTTCTCCCTAAATGAAATTCTTTTTGCGTTATGTAATTGATTGTTACTATGTTATCCGCAGTACCCTTCTCCCTAAAGAATTCTGTCCGAGTTACTACTAATACATTACTTATTTATATATTGTACTTATAGATTGTCTAATATTTGTACTTATTACACTTCGGTATATCTATTTACTTTGTTCCTAATCCGATGGGGATATAATGGTGTTTTCAATGAGCATGTCGTAACTTAAAAATTGAATAAAAAGAGTTGTATGTGAGATTTGATGAAAATATTTCTTGCGGATTAAAATACAATAAATATGTTTTAAAAATGATATCATTTAAATGACATCCGCGGCTTTGTTTGCAGTACACGATCCGAGAATTTTGTATGACATTGTTGCATAAGTCGGGCTGGATCGCATCAGTGGTTTGAATGATGTTGTTCTCCAGTTGCTCAATTCTTATTGGTTTGTTGCGATAAACCAACGTAGTCCCAGAGAAGACAGTGTTAGGGCGTTAAATCGCACGATCTTGGCGGCCATTCACATCGCCTCGTCTGGAAATAACGCGTTCTGGGAACTTTTCTTGCAACAACTCCAATGTAAGGCCGAAGTGTGGCACGTTGCGCCGTCTTGTTGGAACCATATATCGTCCAGGTCTATGTCATCCAAATGAGGCCATAAAAAAGTCAGGTTCGTTAACTCTCGCCATTCACAGTCACCTTCTGGCTATTATCGTTTCGGAAGATGTATGGTTCAATGTCGCCGTCTGCTCAAAATCCACACCAAACAGTAAGTTTCTCCGGATCCAATAGAGACTCTTGATATTGCTGTGGATTACTCTCTCTCCAAATGCGGCAATTTTGTTTGTTGTTTGTTCACGAAGCCGTTTAACCAAAAATGTGCTTCATAACTAAATATGATTTTTTTGTGTAAAATTTGGATCCGTTTCCAACTGTCTCAGAGCCCAATCAGCGAACGTGCGACGAGCTTGGTGGTCTTGCGCTTTAGTTCTTGTGTTAATGTGTGGATCTTATACGGATGCATGCCCAAGCCTTTTCGCAAAATTCGCCAAGTTCAGGTTGCAGAAAGGCCAACTCCTTGTGCATGACGAGGACTCCAGTGGTTTTGGTCTTCCACCACACTTTCAGCAACAGCAGCAATAGTCTCCCTTGACCGCGCGTTTCGACGTCCTCGCTCGATCAATCAGCAACCGAACCGCTTTGCTGGAATTTCGCGATAATCCATTGAATTGTTCGCTCGGTTCGACAATCATTTCGGCCGTAAATATTGCGTAGCTCGCGTATAGTTTTGCGAACAGCACACGAATTTTAAATTTCAATAATTTTGACGAGTTGTTATCTGGTGTAGCGCTCGGAGCAATTAGCTGTCAAAGTTCGTACATATTTATTAAAAAACCCAGTAGTTTTTAATTGTGTATTGATAGTTATTGTATGGTTATTATGTATTATATCCTAATAAAGGTAAAATTGTAATTAAATCCCTATTTTAGTTTTATATATAATACAATTATCTAAATTCTTTTAACAATCAATGCTTTCAATAAACAAGAAAAACTGTAGAGAATTATTATCTGATAAATATCCACAATATATTATAATAAGAACATTTAAACGCTGTCTACGTATAGGAAAAGGTAATTGTCAAGGGAATAATCCTTATTTAGTCCTTAGCATTGCTGGTATATTACTACCAATGCCGCACAACGGCAAAACGTAAAATTATATTCAAGCAAAACCGGGCAGACCCAATGTCTAGGTCGCCGTTCAAACAGTCTGCGATGGCCTAGTCGAAATGAATGGTATTACGGGGGAGCGGATGACGCGTCGTCAATGCAGAAGCCGGAATTCGAGAAAGAGCGACACAGAGCGAAGATGGATCTAGAGAAGAAGGGAGAAGCGACAGCACAAAAATGGGGTGAACTGTCTGGTGACCTTGATCGGTAAATTCTTTTTCCCCCTTCATGCGTATTCAGTTTGTGTTTCATTTCCAAATTCCAACGTTACGATAAAACTCATGTATACTAGTATTATTCGATTTTCATTTTAAAGTTTATTTATTTATATGAATCATACATTATATTCACTATGAAAAAACATTTGAAGGAGAACTTATTAAACTAAATCGGGGAGACTAAATTGTTATAGCAGAAAATTATCTGAAAAAATGATACTAGGCGATAGATACAAACTGAAACCTTACCGGCGGCGACGTGAGATGTCTGGTTCACGTTTTTTTTTTTTTATTATCCGTTCTGTTTCAACACATTACTCGAAAGTTTGCCAAAATAGACGCATTGCAGATCAGTCGGTCGTTGTTAGCGAATAGTCTGCTATAGTCTACTACAAGTCTTTTCGGAAATTCCATTCATTTAATAATGAATTACATTGATTTAAATTTGAATAAATTTGGTTTTGTTATAATTAAAGATATGGCTAGGGATACGGTAAGGGAATCTTCAGGGTGAACTTATTTAAGCGAGTGATTACTCGTTTGAATAAGTCGTGATTATCAGATATATCATAGTACGTATATCGGCTTGAATATATTTCTCTTACCTGGTAAGATAAGGAATTAACTAAAAAAAATCTGAGGAAATTATTAATTGTTTTAGAAAATTACAACTCAAGAACATTTAAAGTTAAGTTAGGCATTCCGAGTGGATTCTAGAAATAACTGAGGTATAATATTTTACTCGATCTATAGTTTCAGTACACTTGAATACACGAAAATGAATTCGGAGCGTGGATCCCTAGATATTTCCTCTTGGAAAATTTTTCTTTCCATTTTAATCAGTTAGAATTTGGATATTTATCTTGATTTGGAGGATTATGAGTGTCCGGATAGTAATGTCAATGATATTTTTGGGAAGCGACTATACGTCGCAACGCGTTCTGGTGGGAGGGGATGGGTGGAAAGGAATGTCATAGAATGAGCGCACGCACAGGTAGTCGCCTCCGAACAGCTGGAGAGTTCGGTAAGGATTTTTCGTTAATGTCGTTTCGGTCACTCCCTGCAAGCTAAAATGCAGCGTTCGGTAGAACAATGGATAGGGATCAAGTTTTGCGTTAAAGTTGGCCAGACCGCAGCGGTACCGGTGGCACAAGGCCTTTGTTGAAGGCTGTGAGATGGTGAGCGATGAACACCGTGTTGGACGGCCATTAACAACTAGAACCGACGAAAACGTGACTCATGTGACAGATCGTTTGAACACGGACCGTCGTTTAAGTGTTCGTTTAATGGCAGATATTACATACCTATATCGTTCACGAAATTGTGAGGAACAAATTGGAGGTGCGGAAAGAGTGCGCGAAGCTGGTGCCCATTATGTTAACGGACGACTAAAAATCGCGCAGATTTGAAACATGGCAGGAGCTTTTGGACCTGTGTGAAGAAGACTCGCACTTTTTAGACAACGTGATCACAGGAGACGAGTCCTGGGTGTTCGACGCCGAGGCAAAGAGGCAAAGTGCTGAGTGGCACACGTCACCGCCCTCTTGTCCCAAGAAGGCCAGAATGAGGAAATCAAAAGTCAAGACCATGCTCATTGTGTTTTGCACCACTGGGCTTATCCACCAAGACGCCAAGGGGCTTATCCACTATGAGTATATCCGTGGAAATTCTCAAGAGACTCAAACGCATGGTTCAACGCGAAGGGTTGGAAACTTCACTATGACAGTGCGCCAGCGCACATATCCTTTGTTGTGACCAGCTACATGGCCAAATGCAGTTCCCCAGCCTCCCTACAGTCTTGATGTGGATTCCCCAGGCTTCTTTTTCTTGTCGCGCTTGAAAACTCGCATGAAAGGTCAACATTTCGGGACGATTGAGAACATTAAAGAGCTTGCAACAAGGCGTTAAAGGACATTCCAGACAGACCTGTGGCAAGTTCTAGGAAAAAGTACTCCCAGTAACCAGTATAAGGTAGCCCTATAAATTATTTTTAGTTCAAGTAAAAAGTAACAAGTACTTGGAGCAATAAGTAATTTTTAAGTACATTTTACTTAAAGTACATTACATTTTAAGTACTTTAAGTACATTTATTTCAAAGAATTAAAAGTATCCAGTACATCTTAGGTAAAGTACTGGGAGTAAAAGTATTCAGTCTACAATTTCAAAAAAATGATACAAATATACCACCATTCTTTTGAAATAATGGTGGTATATTTGTATCATCAATGGGTTCATATTTTTTTTCTTCAATAAGTTGGCATTCAGTTGTTAAGACTTCTTTGGCCATTTCTTGTTTGGTGAATTTCCATCTGTTTTCAATAGGCTTCATGTTAGGTGAATTTCCAAAGATTGGAAGAATTGTTAATTGGTTTTGAGCTAGGTGCGCTGTAACACTTCTGGCTTTGTGGAATATAAATGGCCACACGATGATACTAGCAGAATGTTTCACTTTTTCTACCAATAATAAAAGATGATTAATGATTAATATAAATCTATCTCTCCATAGGACAGCGTTGTACAAACTTGCTCTTGTGTGTTAAAATTTTAGTCACTTCATCTGAGTAGCACACTTTTAAAATTAAATAATATTATAAATTGTGACATTTTAAAACTTTCACAGTATAGTAAGGCATCCTTATTTTATTCCAGTCGTCAGTAGTCCAATGTTGTTGTGCTCGAACCCGTTCTACGCGCTTTGTCTTCTTGGATGTCTTTTATTTTTTGTTTTTTTATAATAGAGGCGTAGGGATCATCTTAAGGACAGTGGGATTAATTCAAGGATATCTTGGAGATC
>WYDF02050143.1:0-25472 GCA_009867245.2 Adranes taylori
CTGGTTCGTGATTATGTAATCAATTTCGTTCTTAGTTATGCCGTCAGCACTTGCCCAAGTCCATTTTCTTTGAATTTAGTTTAGCTTAAAAGATAGTCATGCAAACTTAATAAATAATATATTACTTATAACCAAATTTTTAATGTATTAGTTTTATAAATATGGAACACAACAAATAAAAATTTATGTTTTTACTGATATTAAATATAAAAACACTAAATCATATATTTTTCTAGTATAGTTATATAAAACTCATTTAATGGTGTACGGACGTATCTGATGAATGTTTAAAACATGACAGGATGATAAAACTCTCACTCACATATAAAAAATTTAGATGCGGCAGTAAAAATGCAGAAACGGAAAATGCAAAACTATTGATTTTCCACAAAATAAGTGTAGTGCTCGTTTTCCAAACATACAGACACAAATGTATTCGAATCCATGTAAACAATTTTAAGTAAATACGAGGCGGCACATAAAACTTATTATTAAATTAACTAAACGTGCTAATTGAGTGTATTGAGTGTATATGGAATGCGGTAAAATAATTAGTCCACAAATTGCGTCCAAAAAATAATTAGCCCATAAGTTTGGAGAGACATATTTCTGAAAATATTAATCTGATCCAAATTTTGTTATTATTTCCAAATTTGGCTAGATCATCACATTCTCAGGAATAATTAGTAACTTCAAAAAATGGAATAGAAGACTACTGAAAGTAAAATTTTGAAATAAATCTCTAAACCAGTTTTTAAATGCTACTACGTGGGAAGCTGAATATCTCAAATTATTGAGACGTTGTAAGTGAACAAAATATTATTTTCCTATTGGGTACTACAAGGTGGCGCAAAATCGTCACTCAATTTCCTAAGACAGTAACTTTACCTGTAAATAAACAAAAAATGGTTCTGTTTGTTGATTATGTTTATTGTGTTACGTTAAATCGGAAAGATAATATCGATCAAGAGGTCGCCGCCAGAGTTGATCACACTCAGCACACTCAGGCTCGTTTCAACATCATTTTCACTTTTGTT
The DNA here is from genome assembly GCA_009867245.2 of Adranes taylori. Taxonomy (NCBI): domain Eukaryota; kingdom Metazoa; phylum Arthropoda; class Insecta; order Coleoptera; family Staphylinidae; genus Adranes; species Adranes taylori. The sequence continues at coordinate 1,038 of WYDF02050143.1, forward strand.
AAAACTTCTGCCGATAAATTCTTCCAATACTTCCAGCCAAATATTCTACTTTAGGGCCGCCAACATTTTTGATTTAGCGGCCGGGAAACGCTTGCTGAAGAATATCCACTACCGCTCATCCAGCGTGTGCGGTTGCACCGTCCAGCTAGAACCACGTGTTCTGTATATCTCAATTTGCGGCAGCAAGAAGTCGTTGATCATAGTTCTGTAGTGTTCACCAGTCACAGTAACAGTATTGCTAACCTCGTCATCGAAAAAATATGGGCCTATCACCAATCGAAAAAATATATCACCTTTGCTCCGTAAATCTCGCACCAAACAGTGAATTTAAGAGGATGTAATGGCTTTTCAGTACCCTAGAACTGATAATTTTGCTAATTCACGTATCTGCATATGTGGAAATGCACCTCGTCGGTCATAATAATTTTCAATGGAAAATTATCCTCATAGCGGGCGAGGTTTAGGAGGGCTTGGCTGAAATTTTCACGATAGGCAATAGCTGATGCACTGTTTAGACTTTGTATGGGAAAGTCTTCAGGTCTTTCACCAAAATTTGCTGCAGGTCTTTCACCGAACAGCAGCTCCGGGGTCGGCCACGTCTGCATCTTTCTCGTGTTGACCCAGCCTCCTCGAACCGAGTGGCTAAAAGCCGCAGTGTTCTCCCAGTTGTTACCGCACAACCAACGAATCGACGACGAATTTCACGTTGAGCCAAAATCACCGACCGATTATTTGTCAAAAACATTGTCACAATTATTCCGCGTTTTTGAGGTGTGTAGCGATCCATTGTTTGTCTACGTGTAGACTGCTTCTGTATACTTCACACATGTTAAACTCCCGATGATATAAGACGCCATTTGCAGAAATGAGACCATCTTCCGGTAAGGTGATGACTTTTGCGTCAGCTACTATTAATATATATTTATATTCCATACCTCGAAGAAAGGCTCAGTATGTAGAACCGCATTGCTTAAAAAAAGTTTATTATCAGTCGCTACTTATTTAGTCAGCTAACGGCTTCGTTATAACATGAGTGCTGAACGGAAAATGAAAATTTTAACTCAACATGAAATATTTGATGGCAGTAAAAAGTGACATTAAAAAAAAAGAGGTGACAAAACACTACGGAGAACCAGCAAGCACTATGTCAACAATAATTGAAGCCAAAAAATTGCAAAGATATGAAACAATCAGCAATTTACTTACAAAAGTTAACGACAAGCTAAGTTTTCTGATTTTGCAGAATGCTGTTGGCATGGCTCAAGCAGCGTCGTGATACAAACATAAGTGCAAGTGAGACTACCTTACGCGAAAAGGCGGAAGGATTTTCAAAATCACTGATTGTTTAACAAGTAAACAGGGTAATGTCTGCAGATTACAAGTTCATCAAATCTGTAGACTCCAAGACATTACTTGCTCATATATTTTCATTTTTATTTATGAGATTTATATTGTAACATGACATTTATGAGATTTATATTGTAAATCAAAATACAAATGTATAGTATTTCACATAATCAAAATTTCATATAATCAAAACAAGATATGTTTAAACTAGCATAGATTAGCTTGCATTTTAAAGTCCATCATTAGGAATGATGACAGCTGGCACGCGACCTGAAGGATGTCAGTAATATCAATTAAGCGTAATGTGTAAATATCTTTGGAAAATGCTAAATAATTTAATACACAGAAATTTGTTATTTTTTATTTACAATTACGTATTGCAGAATTTCATATATAAGACTGATTTTACAATAACCGAAATATCTTATTCAGACGTTACACTGTGGGTTTATATTTATTTAGTACCCGCTGTTCCAAAATGACCAGTACTTTAGTAGTACAAATTACGATAAAAACAAGTACTTAAAACTGCTATCATCAACTAACAAGGCGGAAAAAGCCCTTACAAAGGTCACACTTGTTCACTGGTACACAGCTTGTGTTTAAGAAAATTTGCGGCGAAAGTGCAAGCGTAAATAGCGAGATGTGTGACAAATGGAAGATTGAATTTCAGAGCTTATTAATGGGTTATGAACCGAAAGATGTCTTTAATTCGGGCGGGAATGGCCTTTATTTAAAGTGACTTAAAATGTTTATTTTTGAAAATTAAAAATGACATTGAGGAAAGCACAGTAAAAAGCGATTAAACACATTGCTAGCAACCAATATGACAGTCGCGAAAAAACTTAACCTTTGGTTATTAGTAAGATTTAAAAATAAACCACTAGTTTCAAATCTCTGCCATTAGACTACAAAGCTAATAAGAAAGCCTGGATCACGGCTGAGATATTTAAGAGCTGGCCCATTAAAATTTATAAAAAAATAAGAATATGAAATTATAATATAATTAATTGATTTCATTGACAGCTGTATTGAACACAATATGATTCCGCCATTGAAAGCAGTGAAGGTTAAATTTTTTCCAGCCAATACAACGTAGAAGCTACAACTTTTAGTTCAAGAAATAATATATGTCGATTTTTATGGCAAAAGAAGGGACTCCGGAAAAACTTTTAACCTAGACATAAACTTCGAAGCCGACTGGAACAAGCTTCAAAATGTAGTAGTTCAATTTGAAGATTATATCACATGTGATGAACTAGCTACGACTGGAACATTGACTTAGGCTTATCAAATTGTGAACTGTTAAATACTGTTAATAAATAAAGAAGCTACGAACATACTATGCACCTATATTGAAAGATGTTGTCATATCAGAATTATGTATTCGATTCATTGTTTGATCTTGAAAAAAGTATTGATAATCAATTCTTGAATTCGTCAATTCAAAAGATGATAATCAATTATTTCTAACTTTTTGTAGCTGTATAATAAAATTAATTTACGTAACTCTAATTTTTATTTCATTGTGACTATACAACTCGAAAAATATATTTAATAATAGTACTTCTGTTAGTCAAAATTATAGTAGTAGTATAATCCTTTGCATCTCGAAATACTTACTAAGCTGAAAACTCATTAACTCGAAATTTTTAGCATTTCCCTTAAAATTCGAGTGAACCAGGTTCCCCTGTAATACTATATCTTACAGTCAAAGGTTGTTATTGGCATATAGTACATAGCCTCCAACAGAATTGACAAATGGCAATTAATAAATAAGGATCAGCCAATTAATTCACAATCACCAAACAAATTAAATGAATATGGATAATTAAATAAATCAAGAATTGATAAATTATAACAATAATTCAAAGGACGACAATATTTCCGATGTTTTATATCCAGAAGTTTTTTTACACACAGAGGGAGGAAACAGAGATGTTCACCACTGTCAAAACCACGCAACGCCTGTCTTCTCGTGCGTCAGAAATAGAGTTAGAACAGGAATAGAGATGGAGAATATATATCGCTCGTATTCGATGACCATCCTTTTGCTGCTGTTTTTGTATCGACAAATGTTTTTCACGTTTTTTGCGTGTTTGCATCGAGTGTAGAATACAAGCAAAACTTGGTACATATTAAGAGAGAGATAGGTTTCATTCTCTTTTATGGCGTTTTGGTCCTCGCGCGCAATGTTTTGTACTATAGAATTACGATCTACGATTTCGAGTAAACAACGCTTATACTACAGTGCACTCGCTTATTTTTTTTTTGTTCAAATGGAGTTGAATGATTTCCTTGCACGTGTTTCATTTTGGACGGATGTTTTACAAGTTTTTTTGTTCATTTAAACTTTGAACGAGAAGCACAAAATTGTATATATATATATATTAGGAGAGAGATATTCTTTTCTCTCTTTTATGGCTTCTTAACTTTTCCATGCATTTTGTTTCATGATGTTTTCACCCACCCCTAGTTTTACGATATCCAATTTCAAACAAAAGACTTAATGGTTTTTTTTAGACATCTGAATATCTTGTTGGCTCTTATGACTATTTCATGACTTAACGGTTATTAACGAATTATTCGATTTTACTTGAGGGAAGAGATGCTACACATGTCAAATTTGTAGGCACTATTCTTGGGTTGGTCGGATCGGCATTAGAAAGGGAACATCGATAGTAGGTTCGTTCGCACACTAAACCTAATTGGAGAGTATCCTATCATATAATCATAGAATATCAGAAACTTGACACGAATATTATGCGATATTGTTCCTTAAAATTCGCAATGGACGAAAAAACGCTTCTTATTCGAGAAAAATTCGCCATTAAGGATTAATTTCGGATCTTAAGCAAAAATTTCGCCTAATTACTGCCGCCAGTGTCAAGAACTACCGCCGGCGGAGCCGGACACCAATAGTCTCTGATTTCATATAACAAACTGTATCCAAGCAATTTTAACAAGACGCATTGTGGGCCTTGCTCTGATAGCTTTAGTGTGAGCATTTTCGCAGATCGTTATCAGTAATACTACTCTAATAATTGGCCAAAAATTCGTGTAGTCTAAATGAATACTTTCTTGATTTTAACATTACAAATCATCTTCTTTATTTCAATTTAGAATCATTCAAATGTTCATTTTATGTTTTGGTCTGAAGAAGCTACCATTGTTTTGCGAAACGTTACGAATATTATAAAGTAAAATCATAATAAATGTAATCGTCCAAGTAATTGATTATAACTTTTTGATTAAACTACTATTCGACATAATTTATTTCTACATTTCGGATTAATAGGGCTGCATTTTTGAGCAACATAATCTCTGATTAATGTCCCTATCTCTATGATAATTTTATTTTCACGTAATATTTTTATATTGCAATGATCCAATTCTAAACTTAGCTAATAATTCATGATTTCATGTATGAACAATCTTGTTACTAGATAAGTAATTTTAATAGAGTCAGTGTATAATACCTAAGATTCCATATAAATATTATTCCCAGCGCGGTAAATCAACTTTTTAATCATAACTTGTAGATAAGCAAATACAGACATAATAAGCGTAGCATAATATTCGGAAAACCTAGGAAATTGAACTGCTTGAAGCTTTGTTCATACCACTAATATCGTCGTTTAATATAATCAGATAAAAACAAAATTACATTTTTAAGGCTACCACTTTATGAAATCAGTTTATTATTATACACACATATATATATATATGTTACCTACCACGTTTATAGTATATAAAAACTGACAATACTTAGTGGTGGTTTCCAATTGAAGCAATTAAAATATTCTTAGCCTGCAAGGCGTAAAAGGAATCTGTCACTTAAAGCGGTCTAGATCTTTACGACATCTGAGGGTAAATCCCCAACGCTTGGTGGGACTCGGTTCTGACTTATCTATATGTTTTATGATTCAGAAATTGAAATATTGGAAATATTGAATTGAATATTTGATGTTTCGTGGTTAAACCTCCACGCTGGCATTATTTAATAGAGTAAATTATGAAATTAATATTTCTTATTACTTGTGTCTCGAACAAATGTTTACCCCGTCCGGGACTCGAACCCAAACATTGTCGATCAATTGCTCTTCCAATTGAGCTAACGGGCACTTATTCGAAGACACAAGTAATTATTAATATGTATTTCTTTTCCGTATCTATTAAGATAGGCAACTTATATATCAAGATTTGTTTTGGCCACCTGTTTACTACCGTCGATTGCTATCGGGGAAAAAAATTTTTTGAGACACAAGTACATAATAAGAAATATTAATTTCATAATTTACTCTATTAAATAATGCTGCGTGAAGGTTTAACCAAGAAACATCAAATATTCAATTAAACACGCGACCGCCAACAAAGCGGAAAAGAAATTAATAAAAACATCCAGGTGGCTCCATCTACCAGATGGTAGTGCAATAACATTGCACTTCCGTTATAAATTCAATAAATTATACGAGTTAAATAAATTATATTGCGAAATAAAAATTAATCAAAAAATAGACGGACGAAAATGAGTCAGACCCAGGTGGTATTAAATCCTTGTTCACCGGGACGCCGCGGGGATGATTCGTCGAGACGCGAGGAAATCGAGTTAGAATAAGAGGTATCAAATCCTGGACAATGTAAAATAATCCAAAGTATATTTGAAGTTGAAATTATTATTATTATATATATATATATATATATATATATATTTTATTATGATGTTTGTTATATTTTCTTGTGATAACAATCTGGTCATTTTCCCTAAAAATAAAGGCCATATCATATTTACTCTGGATGCAACATATAATCCAGAATCTAGTATAACTTGATGACAAGAATTGGTTATATATTTTAATTAATTACACATAGCAACTATCTACGTAAATGGTTATTGCACTATCGTATCATTGGTGAGGAATCTAACCTTGCTGATGCATCATTTCGTGATCGCTTATTATAGACGACAAAATATTGTTTACTTGAATTTAGTATATATACTGAACGATAATAATAAAAAATTGAGATTCTATTTTGCTTTACATTCTAGCGTGGGTTTAATTTCACCTGTGAAGTAAGTTATTACTCAAATAAACCATTAATTATAAATATTATTTTATTAAAAGTAAGATTTTTCAAAACTGTCATTAGCGAGCCATTCAAGTCAAATATAGCCAAATACAATAAGGCGCTTGCATAGGATGAAAGTAGGTTTTGTACGCGAAAAATAATTTCGAGGCAACCCAATGTGTTAGAAGAAAGCACAGTCGGGTTTTTATTCGACAGAAGTGAGATGGATAGATAGGAACAAACTTCTAGAAATTTTTATTGGACCTCCTTACGAAAGATATCGACAGAAGTCGCGAAGAGGGTATACAACGCTGAGGTCCTGTAAACGTGTTGTTCAAATTTTTGCATAATTTTATTTTCACTATAAGTAGCTCCTTTAAAGATAGTTTAATTATTCGCATATTTTTATTTGAACACTTTTTGTTGTGTGAAGATATCTGAGATACAAATGTGAGTAATAATTATTTATTTTTCTCATGATTAAGAAACTCATGATTTATATGATTCTCATTATTTATCATGATTAAAATAGCTTAAAATTTTTATAAATTTATTCTTAGTAAATAATTTTATTTTCGTTGTTTTCTTTTCAAAGAAAAATTAACAAACAATTAACTTTTACATAAATGTTGAATACCAGTTGTTACATTTATTTGTATTAAATTAAATACTGTTCAGAGAATATTTCATTTATTTCCGATTAGAAGGAAAACTTTGTTGTATTAAAATATTAAAACTTTGTTGTATTAATATTTTTATCATTCAAATAAACGTTGGTTATCATTTACTTATTCATTTACCTCAATTTACTACCGAATAAATTATGCACCAAAAGACCTTTTAAAATTTTGCTGCGTTTAATTTATAAAATGTAAATTTACTGTCTGAGCCAGATTTGTTTTAGTAAGGTTAAATCTTTGGCCTTATTCAAGCAAAGGTCCTGATAATAATTATTTAATTTCTAATTGCATGGTGTCTGTTTATTCAAAACCGCATAATGTCTTAATGCTGAGTATGCCCTAATGTAGCATTTACTTCTTGTAATACACTCGATTCCGGTCGGATTGAATGAGATTAATTGTCCAGTTAGGATTCAGACAATCCCTCGTCACATAAAAACCGTAACACAATAAACAATATTCCTTGCCGTGTATTACAAATGACGAATAATAATATTAAACTCTTTCTTCACAGGGACAATTTCTCTTTGTACTAAAGGCAGAAATTTAATAGAAACAAATGAGTAGGGGTGGGAACTCTAAACTTATTATAATGTTACCTTGCGTGAAATAGACTAATCAATATCCTGAATTCTCGAATCCTTCTTCCGCATACAAGTACGATAAATAGGATAACGAACCAGGCTAGACGATTATTTTCATTACTTAACAGAAATGAATTATGTGAATTTAGGTGAAAGACATACTCAAATAATTTATGTAATTATTGATCTTCAATATCAGATTTTCTATTATTATTTATTTCAAAAATACCTAGTGCCTCTATTTATTTATAGAACTTAATTTTTATTATAACAAACATATATTGGCATCATTTCAATTCAATGATATTACAATACAATAAACGTCAATTTAGTCCATATTAGGAAGTTTGTGTGCAAAGCATAATGTTATATGGAGCTGAAGTATTGGAGGTAAAAGAAAGAGCGGAGATGGAAAGGGTGATGTATGGAATATTGAGGAGAATAATTGGAGTAAGAAAGTCAACACCGAGTGAGATAGTTTGCAAGAATATGGGAAGAATAAATGTTGTAGTAAAGGAATAAAAAAGTTAGTAAGGTAAAAGAGAGAGGTTATAGTGGATAAGATTGGTGAAATTGGTTTATTTGAATAGTATGGACGAGGAAAGAAGAACGAAAGAGAGTGTATGAAAGAATAGGATGGTCGATGGAAAGATGCTAAGAGAAAATGTGTGATGTGAAGGAAGCTATAAATAATGTAAAGATGATGATGAATGATATTGAGATGCAAGGAAAATGGAAAAAATTATGGAATTGAAGATATAATAGGAAATATTACAGTATAATGAATGGGAAGGGAATGTCAGAGTATATGACATCAGATATCGGCACGAAATTAAAGATGATCGCGCGATTTAGATGCGCAAGTGAGGAAAGGGGAAAAGGATGGAGAAGAGTGAGCGGAAATATAGGAATTTTGCAAGAGATGAGGAAAGGTGGGAACATTGGGTGAAGCATGTACGAGAATGAATTGGACTCAGGAAGAAAGATCTTAGCAGGGAATATAAGAATGTGTTTGGGTGGAGGAATAACGTTTGTTGATTAAAGTAATTGGTACGTAATACCAACTAACATTGGAATGTCCGGTATATCAAATGGTAGTTGTTATTACGTACCTATTACTTTAATTTAAAAAGATATAGGAATAATGGAAAGAATAATAGAGGAAAAGAAGGAATAGGGAAGGAAAATAAGGGTGGCAAATAAAGTAAAGGGGATTCTTTATTCCTTCTTTGGGAGGAAAAGTAGAAGGGTTTTATTTAAAGGGATAACAGTTTTTTTTTCTGTTCTTATAGTAAGAAGATTGATATATAATAGATGTTTGATGTCTGATGTCTGATGGTGAGGTTGAGGATTGTGCTTAACTGTTTGAATAGGGTAATGTATTTGAAATCAAAGATTTAACATATCAATTTTTATCTTTTAACAAAAGTCAAAATTAAATGTTTATCATAATTAGTTCAATTACGTGTTTAAGTAAAAAATATAACCAATTATTACGCGATATATTGAAACTTGAATTCCATATTGATCAATCCTGCTGACGTAGTCAATTTTTATAGAAGTCAGTACAGAAGTTTGACGCCAATGGAAAATATTCTTTCTCAAGTTGTTGTCACGTATTTTTTAACCTATATTCTTCTAACGGTTTTGATCTTCTCTCTAGATAACTCGTTGATAGTCTTGGTCCTGCGGATGAATTAAGATCTGCCTGTATATTTCTTCTACATTTCTTCTTCTGGTGCAAAAGCAATTTTATGCACCATACACCGGAACAATATCTTTAACAAATCTGACTGCAACCTGGGTCCGATTAACATTTCGTCGTTCAGACTCTTATTTTAGTTTTTTCTTTTTATATGGGTTTAACTTAACAAATTTCAAAGTTAGGACGTTAGAGCATTTAAACTCTATCTCGCTTATCAATGGAAAAGGTCTATTTGGTAAATGTATATATATATATATATATATATATATATATATACCAATGAATGGAAAAGTGGTGATGACTTAATCAACAAGCAGGTCGGTTGCGACCTATAAAAATTCTCCAAATTAATTGAGGTTCATTTATTATAAATTGGAGAGGTTATTGGATAAGGGTAATTCGTGACATTTCTTAACTGGCGTTTTATTTTCTCAAAAAAAATTTCGGGTAGTAAAATAGCAAAAGCATTTAAACTGATTGGCACTATTCGATGGTTCGGGTACCTCTGGATAAACCTCTCATTGTTTTTAGTTCATTTAGGGAATTTAGTTTCTGCGTTTGACTTTGTTAAATTGGTTACTATCTGTCTGATATTTGAAATGTATTTTGACATATTGATAATTCTTTAATATTTTCTTTGAAATAGCAATTCGTAAGTATCTAATGATAATAAATCAGTTAATGTATAACAGGATTAACATTTGTAATGATATTTTGATTTGAGCAAATCAATAATTAAAATGTCCAAATTATAATAAATTTCAAGAAATGTGTCATTAAATTATCTATAGAGGGTATCACACTCTTTAGTGTATTTCCGTAAACAATTTCTACAGAACGTTTTAGTACGGCATCAATCATGGTGTACACAATTGTAAAATGAAAAACTCAAATTTTCTAAAACATCTTAATAGCTATTGCTACTAAAATATTAAAAATGTATATAGTAAATTATTACATTTTAAAATTAAAAAAAATACAAAAACGAAAATGTTCAGACGTTAGTTTTCTCACAGTGGCATTAAAGACAGGCTGAAGGTATTATTTATTTGCTTTAATCAATTTATTGTTATTAATTTAGGTATTTATTCAGTTCTTCTGAAGAAGGGGTTATTGTTACCACGAAACATCTGAAGTTTAAACATTCAATCCTCGTATGTGTGTAAAGTGTTACCGTTCACCGGCTGGAGACTTTGGTTTGTTAAATGTATGAAATATATGGAATTTTTGGAAATGCATGGAGTTTTTAATTCATCAATAAATACTGTTACTGCGATATGTCAGAGTCTTAAAATACACTAAGTTTGATAAATTAAAGAATTTACTACCAATGAAGAGTTTATTTAATTAATGATTTAATTTTAAATGTTGAAATAATAGTGCGAGCTAAGCGTAATTTGAGTTTGAGACCACTGGAATATTGTATTTGCAGCGCACCCGGTTTTAAGTTATAAAAAAATCTTACGTATGCGATGAAATTATTCATTTAGTTAGCATAGAATAAAATTATTATACTTAAAATTAATATGAATTATAAATGATAATGTGATAACGTAATGAGGAATCGGCTGGATCGATAAAATTTCATATTTGATAATCATTCATTACCGTTTCAAATATATTTTTATTTTAGTGTCGGCATGTTGTTTTGTTTATAGTCTATCTTAATTAAAAATTCTTAATTGCGATCTAGATTTTGATTGTTAAATTATATAGATAAAATGGATAATTTTTTGTTGTTGAACGAATGATAATTATATATCACGGTCGTATATACTTGTTTCTTTGTTTATTCAAACGGTAATAATTCTTTTCCTGGTGTTGACTTATACCGCTTAGTTAATGTTTTAATATATGTTTCACATACTAACTAGTCCATTTTTACACTAGTCCAAAATACAGTGAAACAAAACAAACCGAGTGCGGAGAGGGTCCTTAAAATTTGATTATCTGAACGGTAAATAATCTGCTAAACATTTCAACAACTCATGGCTCTTAAAAAAACCGAAAAAAACTCCCACCTTACTAATGTTCGAGGCCAACTTGTACGCAACCTAACAAAAAAAGCCGCAGAAAACATGAAGGAACTATACGGTGTCACGAGAACTCACTCCAAGAAGAAAGTCAACCGCAAAAGACCGGTGAAAAATAAACAAGTAGACCTTCTGACAAATGACGAAGTACAATTGCAAGATAGCGCTATAACTTCATAGAGATGCTCAATAGACAAAGGAAGGAAGAGGTTGAATAAGAACCTGAAGAAGAGGAATAAATTGTCCAGAATTGAGAAGGAATATGAGATGTAACCCTCCAAGGAGGAGATCAAGACAGCGATCAAGCAGCTACAAAATGGAAAGGCTCCTACAGCAGAAAGTCTTTCACCAGAGTTCCTGTCAACAGACCCACACGTAACGCCACTGATATTATGTACCCTCTCTTCAAGAAGATTTGGAACAATGAAAACGTGCCACAGGAATGGAGAGAGAGACTCCTCATCAAATTACCCAAGAAAGAGGCACCTCTAATTGTCATAATTGGAGAGAAATCACCCTACTATCAATTCCAAGTAAAGTGTTGACACGGGTAATATTCAACAGAGGAAAGAGCAAGCAGGGTTAGAAGTGATCATTCTTGTACCGACAAAATTAACACAATTCGCATTATTATCGAACAGTCAAATGGATTTTACACTAGTATTTACCTTCCATTCGTAGATTTAAAAAAAAAACGTTCTATTCCCTTAAAAGGGCCAGTATGTGGAAAACCTTGCAGCAATAAGGGATACCGGAGAAGATAACAAAAGTAATTAAAGAACAGAACAACTACACATGTCGTGTCATACACGAGGGAAAAATCACGGAACCATTCGCCATCAAGTCAGGAGTTCGACAAGGATGTATCCTGGCCCCAACAATCTTTCCATTGGTTCTGGATGACGTAATGAGGAAAGTCACGGTTGGAAAAAGAGGAGCATACAGTGGAAGCTGACTGAACGATTGGAAGATCTAGATTTTGCAGATAATATTTGCTTACTCCCACAGAGTCATCTTAATTTGGAAAAGAAACTCCAAGACCTCGAAGCTAAGATGGTGGGTCTGAAAGTAAATCCCTCCAAGACAAAGATTATGAAGACAAACACAAGAGATGTAGGAACTCTGATAGTTAACAATGAAGAAATCTAAAATGCAGAAGAATTCACCTACCTTGGCAGAAAGTTACCCATAATGGTGGTGCAGCTACAGATGTCAGAGCAAGAATCCGAAAGGCTTAATTCAGAAAGATTTCTATAACGACCAAACTCCAAATATTGAGAACCAATGTGAAAGCAGTACTATTATACGGTTGTGAGACTTGGAAGGTCACCTGCAAAACCGCCAGTAGCTTGCAGGTCTTCGTGAATAGATGCCCAAAAAAAAATCTCAGAATCTGCTGTGATATCTAACGAAGATATTTGGAACTGAACGAGAGAGGAATCCATCTCCATTCAAATCAAGAGAAGAAAATGGAGGTGGATTGGTCATACCCTCCGAAAAAAGCAGGATGTTGTGGAGAAACAAGTGTTGTTCTGGAATCCGCAGGGAAAAAGGAAACGTGGAAGACCATCATAGAGAAGGACTGTAAATGAAGAAGCAAAGAAGGAAGGAAATACTTTTGCAGAGCTGAAGCTCCTGGGTAGAAATAGAGTGCGCTGTAGAAACTTCGTCGAAGCCCTATGCTCTGGATAAGCGCGAACGGAATTAAATAATTAACTAACTGACATACAGGGCGCTGTCAAAAAACGTTCCAGATTCCGAAATGAGTGAATCTGGGATTAAGGATGTATATGTACAAAAGTGTTTCGCATAATGATGCTATAAATCGCTTCATAAAATCTGCGGGAAAGAAAATACCATCTATTTGTTCTGAGATAATATTATTTTACTAATACTCTGATAAACAATAAATATAAGTCAATTAATCGACATAATTTTGCTACTCAACTGCACCGTTAGTTATAAAATACGTTGCAAATTCCTTTTCAACATTCTTTGCCTCTTGAGAAGCTTTTCGCATGTTACAAAAAGAGGGATGAATTGTTATTGTCTTGGCGTCACTTTCCTCGCTTCAAATGTTCATCCACTTCATGATCAAAAACAGAATGTGGAGTATTTATTTGCCTGGATGTTTTATTCCGCGACAAGAAATTATGAAGTAGTCATGGAAACTAAGACAACCTTTTCAGGTTGCACCAGCATTTGTGAATATGGATGCCAAATTGCCAAAAACGTTTCCAACAATACTTTGTAGTCGACAAAGTCGGTAATTAAAAATCCGTTCGATGCCATCTTTGGAATGATTTATAGAATATGATTTTAAAATGATTATACTAAGCAGGAAAGCATCGTCCCTTACAAAAACATAACGTACGAGTTTTTGATGTACAGATAAGGTATTATTAGAAAAGGTGGTAGCCAAAGTTTCCCGATCTAAAATTATGTAGGCAAAAACGCCTGAGTAACTCATTCTTCCTTATGTACCAAATCAACAAATCTAAAGCAATAGTCTGGCAAAAGTATTGTGCCGAACGACTTTTTGTAATTATAAAATATAGACTCGCTATTGAATGGTGCTTGAAGTAAACTATCTCTGCTATCTAACGCCCCCACACAATATGGGAAATTCCATCGCTGAAAAAATCCACATGATATTATTTTCCATTCTCCCTCGGACGATAGTAAAATATAAGGAAATAAAGAAATAAAAAATAAGGACTGTTATTTTTCATTACCATTACATTATGTTACTGAGTTTATATTATCAAAGCAGGATCGAGGTTATTGCTTTATGAGCACTATACTGCTTTTTATTTTTATTCTGTTTGTGTATAACATAACAAGCTCTGCATGAGTCTCAGGAATGGGTAACAAATTTGCTGATTTTAATTAATGTTCAAAGTACACAAATATTTGACGCAATAACAGAGTAAGAAATCATATTTATTGTTGCAAAATATTTTTAATACTTAGATATGATTTGATATCGCGACTTTACTTGAATTTAAGTATAATGAGCCCGAAGTAATAAAATAAATCAAATAAAATGGCGTAATAAAATGCACATAGAAAATTACTCTCGCTAATTGCAGCGGCTACAATTAATATTCGACTAATTAACTGCGCCTTCCACATACGCATACTGTGTACTGTGCTATCTTCCGCATACGCAGCAATCTACAATCAAATCAATAAGTATTTAAAACACCGTACCCCTTACGCTTCGTTAACAGCTAAAGCTCTAGCCAATCAATGGGTTTTTCCGCTTCGCGTCATTAAACCCATCATGTCCGTCGGTAAAAACCAAAAACGCATTTCTTTCAATTCTCATAGAAATCATATATTTTATTCTTAACGTTTTAAATAATATTTCCTTTAATGAAGATTTAGCCAGTTTGCTTTTATTTTGTATGACCATGAGAATGCTTGATTCAACAAACATTTCAAGGAAACAAACATTTTAAATAAATTTTGATGATATATAATATCAATTTTATACAAATATGTAGAGTAAACTTTATTTAAAACGACGACAATTCTAACGTTACCATATTTATTTACCGTTCTCTTCTCTTATTTAGAGACAACATCCACCATTTTCTAGAACGATTTATTTTTATACTTTTCAGTTAATAACTTGGTACGTGAGAGCAGTACGATTGCCGTGCACAATTATTGCCATTCATTTTTAATACAATTACAACAATGAATTAGCACAACCTGTTATACGACTCTGTACGATTTGTATACGAGTTCAGTATATCGTGTAGCAGATTTACTTGTCACTTCAACTGCCAAACAATTCATCAAAAATATTCAATCCAACGTTTGAGTCGAAGCTTGACGCATCGTGTAACGCCAGCTTTACAACCAAACATATTTTACAAACGCATTTTCAGATATGAAGCCATAATTTAATAATCACCCTACAAAGAATGAAATATAAGCTATTAACCTAAGTAAACTTTAAATACAAATATTAAATATCATCCATCTTGTAAAATCGTTGTAATAAGCTGGCGCTAAGAATAAGTCTAATGGATTTAATAAAAATATATACATTAGTTTCGCAGATAATCCTACAGGTGATCAGATAACATTGTTTATATAGCCTTAAGCTTACACGGATTAAATTACAGACAAATATTTAATAAATATTTATAGGTAGGCATTATTAACATAAACAACCAAATATACCTATAGTAGTTACCATAGTTTTACGGAAATATGAAGGTTATGAATGTAAAAGGATTTTATTTCGTTATTGTAAACGATTGTACAAGAATATCTCGTTACTCATAAATATTTGATACTAAAACAGCTAAATGAAATAGCCAACAAAAAAATTAATACCCAGTTGAGAATAAAACACTAGACTTTGCCATTGGTATTGGTAAGGTTATGAATACTTTCTAATTCTACTAGATAGCATATAAATTTAACTAAACTCTGCGCAAGCCTATCAACTACAAATTGTACCAACTAAATAACGCCCACCAAAATAATAAAATAAAAATAATATTTGTATTTAATTACTACGTGGATTAATAAAAATGAGGTTCAATTTTCGTCAAATATATAACCAAATTATTTATAAAATTATTCTACTCAATATTTTCGTGTTTCCTACCACCATCAACTTAATTTAGATCACGCACTGTTACCCTAATTCAACTTATTTTATTCAAAGAATTCAAACTTTTTAATTTATTTCGCTTCATTATTTCATTTGCACGACACTGGCCGTCAAGGATTCATTCGGCAACTTGAAATTTCTTATTATTGCTTATCTGTTTCAGTGGGACATGTGTAGCTTTTATTACTTTCTTTGACTATCTAATTTCCTACCACGATTACGATCGATATCTCTCACTACTTTATCCCTACCTGTAGTAAATTGCTATAATTTAATGTATTCTTACTCAATTAACTATCACCCTACTTCACTAATTACTTTCAGCCATAAGGGGGACATCTTCAATCAGATCTGCGTTCTTCACTCACACTGTATCAAACGGTACGCTTTCACTAACTATTGATTGGCTCCCAAACAGCTCTATTTACTCACATATACACTAGAGATCAATCAACGATAAGTAATTATTTCTATAAGTTAATTGTAAAACGTATTTATGGTAACACTGCTCTTAAAAGACTGCATTGGTTTCCGACTTATTTAAGGTAAAATTGACCATAGCTGACAGCCTTTCTTTTACTAGTTCATCTAGCAGACTAACTGCTTCTGCATCAAATATACAAAACTATCTACCATAGAACTAAAGTAGAACGAGGACAAATTGCCTGAACGAGTATTTTTCTAAATTGATCAGATTTTTTAAATATGTCATGGGAGACCAAATGACCTTTGTCGACTGCAGAGTTATCTGCTATAATAGAAGAGGATGAAGATTTGTAAGAGCTGAAAATAATTGATGCAGTATACATACCATCAGCTGTTGATGAGATGACAGACGAAGAAAATATTGATGAAGAATGACTAAGACTTAGAACTAGTTACCGGACATAGCCGAAACATATGATGATTATATAACTTCTCCTGAAGAAACGGAAGTAGTAGAATAGTCTATTAAAGAAGAAACTACTTGTGTACCAAAAAAGCAAATAAAGATTTTTCCTAAAACATCCAAAAATGAACCAACGAAAGAATGCGATTATAGAAATTCAAAAGAAGGTCAGTAGAAAATCTGAATATTGCTAGCCCAAAACGCTTTATCGGTATTTAATTTTGTCCGGTTATCATACCTTGCCAGCTACGAAAATGTATTGGTCGAAGGATGAGGACAAGAAGATACAATTGGTATGAAATTGTAAGAGTAGAAATAAATTAAATTCCATGAAACAAAATTTACATCTGTGTTAAACAAAGGCCTATGTTTCATATAATAAATGAACAAAATATGCAGTTTGGTGTATTTTCGCTTAAGCTGTCTGTCCAAGGTAGGACAGGGAAATATTATACAAATATTTTATTTTCTTAAATTCATTTAGATATCTGATTTTTAAATAAGAAAAATATATTAGAATCGATTATTTGAATAAATCAAAACATATTAAAAGCATTGCCCCATGCGGCGTTGCCAATTCAATGTCATGTATGATAATACATGAAGCATATACCTATTGCTAAAATTCATTATTATTTCATTACCTACGATATGACGTATATTATTTAACCTTAGATTAGTATAAAAGAAGACTGATTAGTTATAAGAAATGAGTTTATCAATCATTAAATTAAACTAAGCGTTTCATTAAACTGAGCGTTTCACTTCAACCACGTTGATCTAGTGGTAGCTGGAAGTAGTTCGATTTATTTCTAATTACGAGCCGCTAAAGTGTAATACAACAAATTACGCTTTAGTACATGGTCCTTCAAGCCGGATTGCTCTGAATTAAACCTACAGCTAGAAGAAGAATAGCAGAAGTTTGAGAACCTGAATTATTTACTACACTTCAGTAGAAGGAGAAGAGGCATCTTACGAAATATACTTACCTCCATCTTCGGAGTAAATGACGAGGTCTGCCAGGATATAAGAATCCTGAATCTATATGAAAAACGGCTAATAGACATAACACATGAGCAATCTAAAATTATGTTATTAACCATCGCCGTACTAAATGATACGGAACAACAAATGTTTTTCACACTAGAAAGGTTCAAAGTAAAATTGGACCAAGGATTAGTAACGCTAAACGAAGTACAACATTACAATTCTCAAGTAAAAATTAATGAAGTAAATATTCATATGAAAGTATGGCGATTGAATTACAGAATCATTACAATGGATTAGCAGCCATCACGTACAACAGCGGGAACATTTATGACTGCCTACCACCAGCCATTATCTTAAGAGCATAATAGAAGCCAACGCTGCACTATCGCCGCAAGTGAGAATAATAGACAAACTAATAGTACCAAGCAACTTGAATCACAATGCAGACACGATCACTATGTATGGATATTTTTCAATAATCGATACGTCAGCATTCAACCTGACAAGTATCACACCTACTCCACAGAAAATCGGAAACAATTTGTACACCATTGTGAACTTACCCAAACAAGAAGTAGCGGTAAATTATAATGTACAGCAATAGTTCCAATTAATATACGCCCAGCAGCACGATTGTTGGGTCATCACTAGCACCAGTTATTTGTATAGTCCTAAATCAATTAAGAAAATGGGAGTCAATAATCACTCTGTCATAGATGCACTTTACAACACTCCACAGCAAGCAAGATGTCATCGAAAGCCGCGTAACAACGACAACGTGTAGAAAAATGGTAACAGCGAACTCGTGGATGTTCAAGATCATTTTCGTCATATGTGACGGAGAACGAGAACAGCTATTGATGAATAATTACCATACAGGATGGATGTCAGATACATACTTCTACAACAATAATCCGTCCTCAGCAGAAATTAAATATTGCAGTAGTCAATAACTTTGAGCTACAGAAATACTCTCAGTCAACCTGAAGTTAGTCAAGAAGTCGCGATCGATATCATAGGAGACGATCTCATCCACGTAAGAGGCAAAGAAGAAGAACTAAATCAAAAGTTTTAACATTGACATCACGTGAATGCATATGGGTCATCGTTAACCGTCGTTTGGATCTTCGTTGACTTAATGCTTGGAGGATTGGCTATCATAAAGGGTTTGACTATGCTGGAAAAGAAACGACTTCGCCCACGCATCACTATCATCGAGCGACAAGATGTCCCTCATACGGCTCAGAAGTTCGAACTTCAACCGCGGCAGTATGTCCAAGTTAGGACAGGGAACTATTATACAAATATTTTATTTTCTTAATGTTCATTCATTCTCTTTAATTCATTCAAATATATAATATATTATATATTATTATTTTTAAATAAGAAAAATATATTAGAGTCCTAGCGTTACTTGAACTACACATGTTCAAGTAATTAATACTATTATTTGAATAAATCAAAATATAAAAGCATTGCCCTATGCGGCGTGCGGATTCAATGTCATGTATGATGATATATTAAACATATACCTATTATTACAGTTCATTATTAATATTTATGTAAACAATCATGCATGCATAACCATACAACTAATTCATATTACTACCTATGGTATAACGTATATTATTTAACCTTAGATCAGTATAAAAGAAGAGTGATTAGTTATAATAAATGAGTTTATCAAGTTATCATTAAACTATGCGTTTCACTTGAACCTCGTTGATCTAGCGATAGCACCAAGTAGTTAGATTAATTTCTAATTACGAGTCGCAAAAGTGTAAGTTAACAAATTACCCTTCAGTACACTATCTATAGATGAGGAGATAGTGCTGTACCTATGTTAGTCCCCATTGTTGTAAGATTTCCATAAAAAATAAGCCAGTGCAGTTTGGTTTTGAATTGTGGGGTCTATGTAGAATGGATATTTATTTCAATTTTTGCAATATGCTGGCAGTACTATGAACACTAAAGAAACTGACTTAGAGCTCGGCAAACAATACTTGTCTTCGACATTCTGTCCATTGTAGAGCATCGATCTAAACATCGCATATTTTTTGATCATTTTTTTTTTCCTCGATAAGTTATTGTTAGAAAAACAAAGGCGTTTGCGCCACAGGAACAATCTTGTAACAATATTTTAGAGATAGTAAAGAGGATACAGGAAAAGCAAATAAGATTATATGATTTTTCTTTTGATAAAGATAAAGGAGTACTGTTAGCGCGATGGAATGATAATTCTGTTTTGGCTGTCGCTAAAAATAGTTGCACAATCGAGCCTCTGGACTCTGCTAAAATGTACAACAGAAAGAAAAAAAAATGGGTAGGTATTCTTCAGCCACTAATTATTACTGAATACAATAAGAACATGCCATGGTGGGTGGTGCCATGAAATATAATGACATTGCTAACTACAGAATTAGTGTAAGAGAAAAGAAATGGTGATGGCCAATATTTACAGATTTGGTCGATAATATTACTGTGAAATGCTTGGAAAAAATATAATATAGCAAACAAACAGAAACTATCACAACAAATCTTACTTAGCAGTTACACTTATGAAAATTGAAATCCAGCCTTGCGACAATATTAGCACCGAAATTAACGAAGAAGCAAGACCTAGGTGACTATATGTTACGTATATGAAACTGAACTATCAGAGGCGTTATCAGCTGAAGTGAGGTATGACAGTATTAGTCATATTGTAACGAGGCAAAATGTCGTCTTAGTTTGATGTTAGAAAGTTTGTATATTTATGTAATTTATAAGTTATGATAAATTATGTAAATAATTCAAGGTGACTAGATACTGTAAAACGGTAAGCGATTTAAGAACTTTATTTGACAGACGAAATAAATACGAAAAATGTAGATTATTGGTAAGTTTGGCTTATATAAATTGTATATATTCGAAATGTAGAAATATATTGTTTGTCGGTTGTCAGATCAGATCTATATGGTATTTAATTAAATCTGAATTCAATTTTGTTGAAAAGTAATATTGTACCAGTTTATATTTAGAAAATGTGTGCATATGTTATACTTTCCACGTCAATTACAATATTAGTGTATGATGCACTAACCTCTCGTGCCAATATTTTAAGTGACCTGCATTTTTGGAATAAATCCAAATTATCCATCATATATCCAAATTCCAGAATACTATCTGTATTCGTTCAAAAGCAATGAATATAAATGTCTTGAAATGGCCATCTGGAACGTAACTAAAATTAGCAATTTTCTATCCAACATAGGCCATTCCAACAATGCAACCTACCGGCGCTCTGTAACTTTTTGTATGATCAATAAAAATAAACAAAAATGTATTTAAAAATTGTACATTTTTCACATGTCTTCTTTAACGGGCCCAATTTTGGGCCGTCCAAATTATTTTGAAATATTCAAACATAGCCTAACGCACCGTTTCATTCTCAATCTCACAACATAAATTTTGTAATGTGTAGTTTTATCGTTGTTCCAAAAATTAAGAAATCTTTTAGAATTTTGATTATTTTATTAATTTTCTTCAAGTTCTTTGCAATTTTATTACCTTTTGAAATTTCTCTAAATAAATATAGCAAGCTATAATTTTCTTACGTAAATCCAAAATAGCACCCTTCCGCTTTCCCATTGATTGACTGGCTGCGCTCTTATACGATATTAATATATAATTTTACATAGGAATACAAATTTGTAACAAGTAGAGTGAGAAAATGGTGCGACGCACTTATCATTGTGTGGGTTATGGATGACAGCGGAATGTGTGAGAATTTAGTGGTATGTGTGTAGAGAGTCGCGCTGATTGGACACAAAAGTTATTAGTAAAATATGCATCCAGATGAACGAGTTAGAGGGGTCGCAGAATAAAAGCGTCATAGAACATACTGGCCGAGGCACTAAGAAATTTCCTGTGCTGGGTCAAACCCTTGACAGTCAACTCCGAAAAAATATAATTATGAATTAAATTAAATAAAAGTTAGTTTAAAGTATGAATTTTACAAATAAAGTAATTACAGATGTTTTACATTATTAGGCATCAAATGTAATTATCGGGAGTAAATTAAATAATTATTTTGAGTATGAACCAGTCTTGAATTAAAATAAAGTAAATTAAATCGACAAGCAACAAGTTTATTTATTGAATTAAATTAAAATAATTCTGAAGGAGTAAATAAGATTATTGTGTGTGTGTGTACATATAAATTAAGTTGTGATGGATGAACAGAAATTGTAAGCACGTTATTTAATATTTATTAATAAATCATAAGCGCCATTTTTATTTAACTATTCGCACGCATGAATAAGTATTGATTTATTTAATTAATTGTAAGGCGTTGATTACTTTATTCTTTAATGCATGAAAATTTATTTAAATTACATGTAAGTTTTCGTTCAACATTACCAATACATTTTATTAAGTTTACACGTACTTCCATTTTTACTAGCCTGAACTTTAGTGACTATTGGCTATTGTTAAGGATTGGCGTTACCATTAATTATTTAGATTAAGGAGTAATGATTAAATCGGAGAGATGTAAAGTCTATTGTTTTATTTCAAAATGCGATTGAGGGGCTGAGGGATTATTACTACCAATATTCTGTCTCAATTAAAATAATAACTTTATTTAGTAGAAGATAAATTAAAGCATTAAAATGAAGCGCAAAATTATTATTAAAATTTTAGAACATAAAAATAATACGTTCATATATGTTAAATTTTTCATAGCAGTCGTTGCACTAAGAAAGATGCACACAGATACACACACCCGGAATAGTTTGTTTTGTGTTCCGGTGGAACAGGATTCACGATCGCAATAATATTACATCGACGACTGGAGTAATCCAAGAAAGGATATTCTTTTTCCTCTCTTATAATCATATTTCTTGGGTTTAATAAAATATTTAATAGCTTAAATGCAGGGATCATCTAGGTGTAGATTTATTTTATTTATACGATGATGACTTAAAAAATCTTGAAATGCTAATATATTAAAATGCCATTAATATGAGAACCGCGAAAGGAACCGTTCTCTTACTAGTACTAGTGCGAGTTACAAACATAAACTACAGTAGCAACTGAGAAGTACAGTGTTATGAGTAAGTGTTCAACATTTTTAATGTGATTTAGCTTTGTTTTCATATTCTAGTTTAGTATCTAGATTGATGAAATAATTATAAAATGTCCGAAATCAGTGTACGTATTCTAGATGTAAACGTTTAAAAAAGGGAGACAAGACAAAAAGTGATTTCATATTTCCACCGTTTAGATTGTATCGTTTGACTATATTTAATATTAAGTAGTTCTCTTGTTTTAAGTTACAATAATTTAATCACAACAGTTCACACTCTTTTTTTTTGAACCGTAATTTTTCACAGTTCGTAAAATAACAATCCAGTCCTAGAAATAACGATTTCTAATAAAGCTACTACTTTTACATGTATCGGGATATTATATGTCATCAGTGCCGGATTAAATAATTCTTGGGTCCCTAAGCTTTGGAAATCTCAGGGCCCCTGACCCGTCTAATTTACTTCACAATGTTGCTCCAGATGTACAAAAATTTGCTATCCTTAATTTTTTTGCAGTAAATTCTCTGTGTCTTCAAAATCAATTCTGTTGAATACATAGAATTCACTATATATCACTGATAGTGAATTCAGTCTTTCGTGTTTCATTGTTGATCTATGACTTGTTAACAACTTTAATTTAGACAAAGTACATTTCTACTAACATTTGTGATCATGAGGCATCTGCATATTCGTATAGCTCTGGAAAGGTTGATTGCACCTTCTTTTCAAAAATGATTTTGTGTAGGTACTGTTTGCAGGCACTGTGTGTAGGCAATGTGATGCAGGCACTGTTTTATCATTTTTGATACACCTTAATTGTGACCTAAAATACTTGAAGTGTACTACTACTTCATCAAGATCGTATTGAAGTGTACTACTTCATCAAGACCGTACTCAATATCCTCTGGATATGTTTCTCAAAATCCTTGAGCAGCTTCTTTAATTTCTGCGCCTGTCTTCATACCAGAAGCCAGTGCAAAAGATATTTTCTTTTTTTGTGAAATTAACAAATACCACTTTGTTGGTATTTGTTAATGGTGTTGATTTTTTTATGGAATTACCAACAAAGTGGAATCTACAAATTAACATGCTAAACCTGTAAGGAGTTCAATGTTGGCAAAACCAACAGAACCCTCAAAGCAAGATACAGAGAGCATCAATATGTAACAAGAAGACCGGACATTTACCACTGACATTACGCCAATCACCTATTGAACAACAATCATCAATAAGGACCAATTGAAGAAACTATGAAGATCTTGAAAATAAGCAATAGAAACTTAGACATTAAAATAAACATCGAAATATTTAAAAATCAACTAAACAATAAGTTAATAAATGAACAGATATACTGCAAATTTTACAGTCTACTAACACCACTCAAGATCTTATATGGACACAATGAACTTCAATATCACAAAGAAATAGTACA
>WYDF02050144.1:0-12130 GCA_009867245.2 Adranes taylori
TATATATAAGGTGCCAGTTATGAAAACATTTATTTTGTATATACATGTATTGAAACCTATCAAATATGTAAAAAAGGGTGACAGTGAGTATAGCACATTAAGCATTACACCAACATAAAGAAATATACAGCTTCCAAAGTGTGTAATACTGCATGCGTTTTTGAGGTACGACGTTTCCGAGGATAAAATGGTATGACCATAATATAAAATATAGTACGCTTAGATTAGAAGAAGTAGACTGGAGTGAATACATGGGAACAAGAATTAATGGAAAAATGTAGAAAGGAAAAAGACGAGGAAGAGAAAGACAGTGTGAAAGGGTTTAGTTGTGAAAAGCACGCGTGAAAGTATTTAAGAATGAATGGAGCTATTGAAGCTGATAGAGAAGAATGTATGGGAGTATAAATGACTGGGAAAATAAATGCAGATTGGATATGGATGGGGCCACCACAGAGAATGAAAAAGGATGGAGAGCGGATGAAGACGAGGAAGTGGAAGAGGAAGAGGAATGATGTGGAAGAGGAAGTGATAAAGGATATTAAAAGAATAAAAAAAGGAGGTGAATTTGGACAAGATGGAATTCCTACAAAGGTGTGTGGTTGTTTTAATAAGTATGGTATGGAGATGTTAGTAATAGGGTTCAATGAAATTTTGAAAGAACAATTGAAAAGAGGAAGAGATAATTCCAATATTTAAGAGAAGTGACAAAACAGACGTGAACAATTATAAGGGCATCACTATAATGAATGGGTTGCACAGATTCTTTGGAAGGATAATGAACAAAAGGTTTACAAGCTTTGAAATGCGCTGTCGAGAACCAGGAATGGGTATATAAGGACTAGAAGTGAGTAGATAATAGTGTGATAATATACTATCTAATACGACAGAGATAAGCTACACATGATGTTCGTGGACATAAAGGGAGCATTTGATAACATTGTAAGGGATAAGCTATGAAAAAGAGATGATTAAAAGAATCAATAAATATGTAATGAAAAGAGATATGCAACTGAATGTGGAAAGAACAAAAATAATGGTATGCAATGGAGGAGGGAGAAATGGAGGAATAGAGGTTGAAAATGTAAAAATTTACAAATGTTTAGGATCTATGCTTTGTAACAATGGACCATCGGCTATCGGAGCACAATATACCCTGCACCGGGCGGCCATAGAAAACGAGAATTGCCCTCTGAAGTTCCACATGGGACAGTCCTGCGGCCATTCCTATGGAACCTGTTGTACGACAACTTACTCACACAGCACCTTCCTGACGTAGTCCAAATTATAGGATTTGCAGATGACGTTGCTCTAATAGGAGTAGCTAGGTAGAAGTCCCGATTAGAAATACCTTTGAACACCTCCATAAATATTAGCGCAATGTGGCGAGAGAACACGACCTAGTAGTTGCTCCAGATAAAAACAGTAGCAATTGTGTTCAGCAGAAGACGGAAAATACGACAACTCAAGCTGACTATCGCCAGTCAGGAAATTCAAACATCAGCCAGTACAAAATACCTCAGTATCACTTTGGGCAGAAATCTGTCATTTACTTAGCACATGCACAGGGTTGCATCAAAAGCTATGGACCAAGCGATCAACTTGAGAAGACTCATGTTAACGGCGAAATTGTGTTCATCTATTCTGGGACAGAAACAATCGGAAAAAGCTCGCTAGTGCATCTGGCTGGCGGCTTCTGAGGAGTCGATCCGAGTCGCCTAGTAGGTATAAACTATCTGTTGTGACAAGCATTGATCTCCAACGCAAAAGGCTGCACATCTGCATCTTCACATCTACACTGTGACTTTGTCATATACATCTTTCTAGTCTCCCCGAAGTAATGCTAGCGCGGTTCCAAGGAGGCTGGTAGCACGATGATGGTCAGTGAAACGGGAACCTAAATGCCTCACGGGTTTAATGAGTCTGTGGTCCGCTCGTGCCCCACCATCTTGCCAGACAAGCACTTACTGTTGGGCAAGGGATGGGAAGAGCATTACGGACTTTCATCTTCATGGGTTCTTCACGCACTTTTGTTTAGGCACGTGAAAGAAGTCTGTAGACGCACATTTATCTTTAAGATCCTCTCAAAAAAAAACGGTAAGGATTTATGCCAATAGATGTTGAATTATTATATTATACAATTAATAATGAAATGATAATTGAGATATACTTACGAACTAATTGCGGACTCATTTGCGGACTACCACGTCCACCAACAGATGGCATTTCTAGTCCACCAAAAGTTTCGTCCCTAGGCCTCATTGGTGGACTGTCACGAAATTTAAACGATGTATCTATACGATTAGAAGGAGTCATAGGACTAAAAGTTGCATTATAGGTTGGTGATTGTGGCATTCGTTCTGTTAAAATATTTAATTGGTTTAATCTTTGAAATATAATTTTAAGACCAGAATAAATCGATTTATTAATTTAAGGAATAGAAAGTTTTATGGCTAAATGATTAAATCAAAACGTTGTGTTCTATAATTTTTACACAGAATTGAAAGCAGTGTTCGTTTGACCAATCTTTTTATATCGTCGTCTTCTTTGGAAGGTTTGGGATCACTCTGACGATAATTGTTTTAGTAACAGATTTTAGTAGCAGTAATAAATATATCGATGTAACATTATACTAATAGCGCAAATTATTAAGACTCATCTGATAGTGATGAGTCTGTTAGTGATGATTTTGTTACAACATTCATCTCTTAGTGTAATGATTAATATCAGAGATATACAGTGCTATTCTCCCTATTACACTCAAATGTCCCATTAAGTAGAAAAATCATTTCTACTACCTTCGAAAAATATTAATTTATAATTAATAATGAAATGATACTTAGCATATACTTACGAACTATTTCAGGACTCATTTGCGGACTGCCAGGTGCACAAACTGGCATTTCCATTCCACCACTTGATGGACTTCTTACTATTGTTCGTGATGTCGTCACACGCACCCTTTTTCCTGGCGCCATCTTTATTTGATCTTAAAACTTAGCGAATATAGAGCGATAACATGAGGAATTCCAAAGAGTTACACTACTAGATTTTGAAAGATATTTATTTCATAGACATATAACTGGAATTTTGATCGAATTATGTTAATAGATTTAGAAATTTTCTAATTGACTTTGACAATCACAGGTGTCAACATTTTCACTAAGTGTCTTGATTTAAAGTTAATTTAAAATTATTGTTAAATAATTAACTTTTTATGTATTGAAATTTGCAGTAACTATTTTTTGGGTGTAGGATGAGCAAGCTCATTACAAGTGACCTTATTGACACTGGAGGCTACCACGGACCCATTTTCACATTACACTTTGTAGATCCGTTCAGGTCATACGTCCTAATCCCTCTTTATGTCTGGGTCTTGCCTAGTGAATTCGGGGTTCGAATGGCCGCGTGGCTCTTTAATGTTTAATAAGTTTCTTCCGTAATACACTTCCACTTTTGTTAGGATTAGCACTTTGAAAAAGTTATGAAACGTTATGTTTAATTATTGTCTACTTAGTCATCTGACTTTTTTCTGGTTCAAAGTTACATTTGCTTTTCATCATCGATGCCATATAGTTTTCCACTAGCTACCACTTTATTAGTGATTCCAGCATAATCGGTAGTATATTGCCTGTTGTTAATCTAGCTTTTAACATACTATAAAAATAGATAAACATACGTAGACAAAAGGACGAAAAAAATAATTAAACTAAATAAGACCAAACGGGAAACAGAAACAAAGAAACAAAACAAATATATGATGTGAATGCATTGGGAGTTCGAAATAGTGATGGGTGACACCTGTTTATAAAATGAAAATGAGGGAGCATTTTTGTATTTTTTTATTAGATTTCAAATGAGCGAACTCATTGGAGGTGAGAAGAAAGAAACAACTCATTGAGGATTCACTGTATTGCGATGAGGTGTCTAGTGCTTGGTTCTTTCTTGAACTTCTTGATTGCTTTAAAGTAAAAAAATAATTTAGTTCTACAAATTTTTATTTTAACTTGATGCTAATATAAAGTTGACATTTTTTGTATCTCAAAATGTGTAAATAATTGTTGTTTTTTATCTTAAACATCGTTTTCATCTGCTGTTGGTTCTCGTGCTGCTGGTGGTGCTGGTTGTAGTTCTTCTTCATCAATAGGTGTACTTGCAGCAATGGGTTCCGTAGGTGTAATCGGCTTGTCTTCCATATTTTGCTTGTCTGCGATGATCGTAGGTGTACTAGTAGCAGCAGGATTAAATGTTGGTATATAGGAGCCTTTGTTCAATGCAGCCAATTTATTCAGAATTCCCTTTAAAATTTGAAACAATTAGTTAAATATACATATTTTTCAATTCAATTCTTAATTGTAATCCAACAGCAATTTCCAATTACAGGACGGGCTTAGACATTTTAATCACACGGTAAGTTTACGAAAAAAATTTGGAGTAAAATGCCATCTGTTAAATAGTCTGGATATAGTTTTGTTTATACGAGCAAAACGTCTAGCTGGGCTGTTTGTTTATACATTTATTGTGCGTGTATTACTATCTATTTCCGTAACCTCAAACACGGCGGCGTTCCAAATGCTCTGTTATTGACGCTGAGTGACGACAATATACGATTATGGTTGATGAACTACGAACACGTGTGGCCGGTGTTTACATATATGTTGTGATTATAATAATATTACCTAACCAACAAGCCCCATCTTCCGCCGAATGTAAAGCGCTATAAACAAGCAATGGCGCTAAAATCTGCATTAGCGACTCACCATACAAATTTCTCACTAATATTAGTATTAATAATAATACAGTAGAGTCTCACTTATCCGACATAAACTAACCACCATGATGTCGGATAAGCGAAAATGACTAATAATAATAGGGAACCGAATAACAGAAAAAGTTATACAAATTTTTAATGTTTTAGTTGCTAATGTATAGGGCTACTACGACTTTGGTTAAGATTTTACTGATATTAAAAGTTCTGTATGTACAAAAAGTTCTGCACTTTATGCAGATGTAAAAAATGTTGTAATCTTCGTCTGTTTCGACAATGACTGCCGTTTTCTTGCTGCCAAATCCTGCCATCTTTGGAACATCATTATATCGATCCTCGCAGCTTCCTCTTGATGCTCAACGTATGCTATGGCGACTTTTATGGCCTTTGTTGCATCGTTATGGAATACTTTTGGAAGATTGACAGCTGGTTCTCCATCGCCAATATCGTTGCCATTAGTTTCTGCCGGAGAAACAATTTCTTCGTTTGTTATAGCTTACTCATTGTCTTCCTTCAACCAACATTCAACTTTTTCTACAGTCGCTTCCTCACATCCAGGGATGTGTTGTATTAAAGGAAGAATGCTTTTTTCAGGAATTTTGGGATCCTCCTAATCTTCAGTTGCATTATCTCCTAACAATTTATTCCATCATTTAGCAATTGTTGAAACATTTATGTCAGCCCAGGGTCTTGCAACCCAATAATCTACATTCTTTACGTTAACGGCTTTCAATTTAGTCATCACATCAGTTTCGATAGTAGCTTCCTTCGGTAATTATTTTAAGTGTTTCTAAAACACCCTGGTCCATTGGTTGGCAAATTGCCGTTACATTCGGTGGTAGAAATATCGCCTTGATGTCGCCATCATCTGCACTTGAGTGCGTCATCTAACAATAATACAGCTTTTCTTACAAGATTATTTTTTTCAAATATTTTTCTGTGGCAACATCAAATTCCATAAGAAACCATTCTTTGAAAATTTCGCTGCGTATCCACGCACTTTTCTGATTGTAATAGTTTAATGGAAGAACATTTCTTGCAATTGTTTTGAATGCTCATGGATATTTTCTTTCCCGATCATTGCTAAATTCATTTTATGCTTCGCTGACGCATTGCTGCGAGCAAGAATTACCCTTTCTTTGCTACGTTTGTAGCCAGGGACTGATTTTTCGACTGCAAGGCTCTTACTAGGCTCAAGAGATGATTTTTTTACGAAATTCATCTTCAATATTTGAGAACAGTTTCTCTCCACATACATTTAACTGGGAGATTCCGTAACGTTTTTACCACTTGTCCCGCCACCCAACACTTGCAGTGAATTCTGCGTCACCTTCATTAAATGCATTTCGAAAATGCAACGCTTTTTCGTATAAGATAGGCCCCGAAAAAGGCATACATTTGTCTCGGAACTGGGTATACCGTAAGTACAAAATCTCACTTACTTGTTCATATTCACAATTTTTCATTGTTTTTCTCTCCATTAATGCACTTTCAATGAATCTTGAAGAACACATTTTCTATTTCAAATTGTTTTTTCTTCAAACTTCTACTGTTACCCATCCAACGCCATAGTCATCAGCAACCTTCTGCTATGTCTCTCCGTTGTCCAGTCTTTTGATTACCTCAAGGTTTATTGCATCGATACAACAACCTTCTTTCTTTTCGTTTCCGTAATAGCGCAATAATTAATGCAGTATGTAAAGTACAGTAATAGAAACAATAACAATAACTCAACACACGACAATATTAACTACTGTATTCAATAAAAACAATAACAACTCCACAAAACAGAATCACGCAGTTAGTAGACCGATTTGCACTATACTGAGCTGTTACAGAGCGAGGTGAGGTTACGGGCGAAAAACACTTGAAACAAAGGCTAAAGGAACACACACGCGCGAATTGTAGTGTGTACAGTCTGTTGCGCAACCTCTGTGGTAGCGGTACACTCCATGACGAGAAAAACAAGACGCTTGCTAACAAGCGGCGCATATTCTCGTTGCCTGGTTGTTTTTTTTATGGAGACATCGGATAAGACGAAATGTCGGACAAGCGAAATCAGTTGAGACTCTACTGTAAAAACATAGCCTCAAACTCGGCCATCAAATGTCTGCTTACATTCTTATCAACATGCTGATATACGAAGATTTACAAACAATTCTCCGAGCCATTCCCCGGCCTATTCCCAATCAACATGCAAATTTCACTCGACCTGCACTGTCAACTGCCAAATAGATTTTTCAAATCACGTTGTTTCTGGAGAGCGTGCCTTAGATAAGGAAATTGAGTAAAAGTGCACATGAAGGGACTCCTAAGCATTCACCACATAATCAACAGTATTCGAAAATCGACCCGAAGCATTCACCAATATTTTAAACATTCGATCAAATAAGTAATCGGAATGGTAAATGTGTCGGGCCTAAGATTCAACTCGCTAATTTCCCTGAATTCCCTCTACTCTTCTTAAGGAGGCCCCTGCCTAAAATATTTATATTTGTTTATGTTGTAAATGTTCTTATACATTAATATGTTTTATACATTTATGAAATATTGAAATTTTTTATTTAAAATGAAAGTTTTAGAAGATGAAACTTGTTATATGTAAATAATTTTGTAGTTGAAAATAGGAGAGTAAATCATTAGAGATGCAGTGTTTGATCTTATTCTGCCGGAGTTCATACTATAGGGTAACGTAATAAGTTATTTTTATCACATCTTTAGCACAAATTTCAGAGATAATTTATTTGAGCTCTAGTAATAATCTCGACGATGTTACATTGTTCAAATCGTGCGATAGTTATCCTTGTGGTAATCCTTGTGCACAAAGATCTTAAGTTGTTTGTTTCAAAAAGCTTTCATAAATTGAAGTCATATTGAATTGGATTAATATGCTTTTACAATTCAGTTAAACTGGACAGGAAATAAACTTTTTTTTCTGTTTTTTTTTAAATTTTTCTTACCTGAACATTAGGTGGAACATTTCCATTATCCAAATGTATACATCTGAGATATGCCAGTGCGGTATCAATGTAGATTTGGGGTACCCCTTGTCCGCTAGCCATTAACATCACAGTTGACACGGTCGTCGCGAGCAGATTTACTTCGGCTTGTTCGCGCAAGGCTTCGTCCACACCAGCCATGTCTTCTAAATCACCAAATTCCTCATCCATCTCAGCCTAAAATTAATTTAGAGTTCAAAGGCTGTTTCATGAAAAGCAAAAGTAATTAACTTTCAATTTTTCTTACAAAATGAAATAAAAGTATATATTTTAGAATGATTTAACCATCGATCTTATACTATAGACTTTCGAATCTGCATTAGAACATCAATGAATTCGACGACATCAAAATTTGAATGCCATTCATACTAAACATTGCAGAATGTTGTTAGATTAAGAAAACCGAGTTTATGTATCTTTTATCAATATTGATAAAAAAACTGTATCGGTGTACCTGCTTATCTAAGTAGCTATCAGTGATGGTACTATCCATCATTT
Organism: Adranes taylori; assembly: GCA_009867245.2. Classification (NCBI taxonomy): domain Eukaryota; kingdom Metazoa; phylum Arthropoda; class Insecta; order Coleoptera; family Staphylinidae; genus Adranes; species Adranes taylori. Next base: position 8,263 of record WYDF02050144.1, read on the forward strand.
TATCACCTTCTTCTTCTTCAATGGTTGTAGTGAACAGTCGTCTCCGTACACCGGTTTTAGGAGCAATAAGTTGACTTCCTTCGGCTATTCTGGTGATACGATGCGCGCGACTTACAGTCGGCGTTGTAAACGTGGCTTTTTTTGCTGCCTTCTTTATTGCTTCTTCTTTTTTTGGTTCTACCGTAGTTACGATTTTCCCAGCCGATTCACGAGCTTTCATTTCACCCGTACTTGTGCTATTATTTTAGAAATTATACAGAATAAATATAATTTTATAAGTCAATATTTACTGAAAAATCATTATTTAAAATTGTAATAATCAAAAATAAGCACCCTGCTTGACTTGTTGGTTTTGGCCCCGCTTTAAGAGTTGATACTGCTTTATCTAATGCTTCACGGCATATGTCCGCTCGACATTTGCATTCTGGATCATGATCACCCACTTTTGAAATTGAGTGTACGCTCAATGCTGCTGCGGATGCTGCTAACTAAACAACCAAGAAAATTTTTACTTCTAACATAGGTCTCGACGATATTAATGCTCTAATATTTAAGAAATTAATTTATGTGACTATTTAATGTAGAATCCGTTGTATTTGGAGGATCTTTTAGCGCAAATGAAAAAGTAAATAAGTCAAAATATTGTAACGCTGAGATTTGTCATCGTTTTAATTTAGTCCTACTGTATATACTCTTTCTACAATTATCATACACGAGTCATCTAATTTATTCAAGATGGCTAGATTCTTTGAAATGTTTAGTGGTTTAAGCATTTTGCCTGCTATACGAACTACTTGCAGGAATTGGAAATGATATTTAGCACTTAGTTTCATTTAAATGTTTATTGATGAAATAAAATATAATGTATAAACATTCAGAGCATGATACTGTAATTCTAGAAATTGTCGTCGACTTAAATAATTTTTACTGTACATAGTTTTATTAAATTGATATTCAAGTATCATCAAAATTAATTCAAAATGGTTGGTTCGTTTGAAATGTTCAGTGAGTCAAGCATTGTCACGATCATACAAAAGTAATGACTAAAATTATTCAACACTTTGAGTGTCGATTAAACTTTCCTTCATAACAGGAAATATTATTTAAAACATTAAGAACCTGACACATAAAAGAGTAAAATATAAGATTTATATGAGAATTGTAAGACATGCGTTTTTGCCGACGGACAAAATGAGTCTAATGACGCGAAGTAATATAAATTTTCTGTTAGCAATGCATAAAGGGATTTGATTGGCGATTGATGCAAACGCGGAAGATAGCACAGTCCACAGCGGTACGCGTATGTGCGACAGCGGAACGCGCAGGTAATTAGTCGAATATTAATTATGGCCGCCGCAATTAGCGAGAGTAAGGTTAATATATAGTTAGTGAAAGTATAGCAATTACGAACAAATTATGGAAGTAGGGCAAAGTAGGTCAGAGGTGGAATTGGGAATTAGGTATTATATTATTATGCAGAGCACTTTTTCAGTCAGTCATAGATCAAGAAAAATAAAAAGATTCAAAAGCAAAATCCATGCCAGTCGAGGCTCGGAGTAAAAATTAAGACAATAGAAATAAATAATTAAATAATTAAATTTATTTGTCAATTTAAATAATTAAATAAATTTAAATAAATAATTAAATAATTAAATTTATTTGTCAATTTGTTAGTGAGTTAAACTAGTCTTAGCTGAAGTAATTATTGAACTAAATTTATTTGTGCAGAAATTATTTGGTGAAGTAAAAGTATTTTTTATCCGATTTATTATATAATTAGAGTTTCGATGAGCGGTCTACAACTAGTAGTAGAATTCCTAAATAATTAACTTAATTGGAATACGGATAGTGCTCAGAGCCGGGAGCTACTGACATATAAACTAAGTAAATATTTAATCCATAGTGTATCAAGGATTATTTTTATTTTTTGTCGATAGCATGTCCACACCAATGTAAGTGTTTGGTTATTTTATATTTATTCGAGCCAAATTTCTATGCTCATTTATTATGTTATTCTGTTTCATTTATCTGATTTATTTTATTATTTCGTGCTCATTGATTTTAGTTTGATGAACAATAACCCCTGAATATTATATTATTATCTACGCTGAATTATTTATTCTCTTTTATTGCAATTGGTATAATTTTTCTGAAGATGTCCAATACACTAACTAACGTTAAACTGATTTACATGGATATTTCTTCACGCCTGTAACATAGAAATTAGTGCTTAGGAATTCAAGAATTTAATAAATATTGATACCGACAGCTTAGCCAGCAGCTCCACGCAAAATCGGTCCAATGTGCGATAAATACGGCTAATTTTCCCTCAGTAGTTAATCATAAGTTATTTTATTATTTTCATTCGATCCCAACATTTAGGGATTAGGACTGTACTTAGCCACTCAAACCTCATCCTTTCCATTGTACACGTAAACAAAAAATACGTGACAATACTCGCATATCGGTTGAGTTAGAATTTCACCATGAGAATCGAAGAGTTATTATTTCTTTCGTCGCAAAAAACAAGGTCGATGACGTCAATTAGATAAATTGTAGGTAGCAGTGAGGATCGTCGCTGATTGGTGATAATCAGTAGGTAGCACAGCGTACTGTGTCCTGTTATCAGCGAGAATAGATCTAATTGTTAGTAAATCAATAGTTAGTGAAGGCGTACCGTATGGTGCTGCATAAGTGTGAGTAGAGAAAGCAGATCTGATTGGAGTTGGATCCATTATAACTGAAAGTAATTATTATAGTAGGGTTAATAGGTAATTAGGTGAGAATACATTAGAAGTTAGCCATTTACTAGAAGTAGGAAAAAGTAGTGTTGGAAGTACCAATTATAAGGAAGATTAGTAGGGGTAAACTGATAAAACCTTTTGCATAGCACAGAGCTTTTTAGTTGAAAGTAAAAATCAAAATAAAAATTAGAAGGCGAATCAATGTGTCGTCGTATCAGAATCATTGTTTGTTGAAAGTGTTTTATAATTGTATTAAAATTAATTGATTAAATCAATTAAAATTATTCAGCTGGACTATTACGCAGTTATGTAAGCTTTTATTTATTCACACCTGTACCTGTTAAAACAAGTGCTTAAAACGATTAAAACAATTGGTACCGACCTCTAAACTATCTGCTATCCCTACTGCTCAACATTGGGTTAAATTACGAGCTACATCCCTCCGTAGTAACTCATTTCGTCCGATCCCAAAAGTTATTGGGAAGGTTAGATTCGTACAAAACTTGGACGAATTTCACCGCTCCAACTAAATTACGTACCAAAAAATAAGTGACAATTTAGTTTTAAAATTTGTCTCATCTTAATAGTTCTAAATTTACTTTAATAGTCTGAATTCTGCTATTACGTTTCGTTACGTTTGTGCATATGGAACTTTGAAATCAGGTGACAATAGCGAGAAAGTTGTTAAATAATTTTTAGGTGGAAATGAAATTTGCAAATATAGTTGTTTGATATTGCCATGTACGGAAAAATCATAGGTTGAATTAAATGTGATTTGCTAGAAGTAGCTTCATTACCCTTAGCTTCATTATACCTAATTTAATAAATTTAAACTCCATTAAAATTATATTATATTTGAATAGTTGGTACAAGTTCAGAGAATTCTATGCACACGTGTTCTATGCAAAAGAAACGATTCATCATCGTATGATTTTACGCAGTAAATGTAGGAGGCTGCAGCTAGCGAACAGCCTGGGATATATATAAAAGATAATTTTGGATAAGATCATTTTGATCATTGGTTATGGTGGAAAGCCAGACACCACAGCAGCAAACTGCCTTGCAGACCCTTCCCACATCCGCCAGCTCGAATAATCCAAACTATGCAGGAACCTCCTGAGGAT
>WYDF02050155.1:0-12129 GCA_009867245.2 Adranes taylori
TGAAAAAATGTATAGAGTGTAAAGGGGACTATTTTGAAAAGCAATAAAGTATTATTTTATTTCTAGATGTTTTTGTCATCGAAATTTTAACAGTAGCCCTCGTAATAGAACTGAAAGCAATTCTATCATTGAATAAATGAGATTGGCTATGTTGTATAGAGAAAATAAATAACATGACACATTGTTGACATTTTATTTAACATTTTCATCATTACTAACAATAATTCTTATTATTTACACTAGTTTTAGAATCCACTTTATATATTTTAACAACGTAAGCCGAATACTATGAGAAAAAATATAATAATGAAATCTTAATTCAAATATCACAGAATAAATAAATATTAGCTGCATTTTAATACTTTTTAGACCTTATGTAGAATTATTAGTTTTTATTATAACAGTCAAGAGAAATCCGATCGCTATTGCTGGATAGAAAATTTGACATAACTTGGTAACATGTACCAAAGATAAATAATTTAGTTAGTGGGTATCAACCCAACTTTCGTCGAAAATTGATGACATATTAGTTATGTAGATCTCAAATATACAGACGAGGCCTTGCATGGTATGCGAAAGGCCTCGAATTTATATACTACCAATAGCAGTATTTATTTAGACGTCTATTTTTAACGTATGTAAACAATCTGATTAAACAATGATCTATTTGAATGGTAATAATGTTGATCACAACGAACTATTTTCGTGTAACTACAAAAGATGTTCGGAATGAGAATCTTGGAAAAATATTTGATTTGTTTAAAAATACTTTCAACGTAAATTCTTGTATTGATGTTTGGTTATAGCATACAAAATGTACATTCTTCTCTATGCATATAATACATGAATATCTGAAGATGGGGAATTATCAGTTTTTTTAGAGGAGAAATTTAATAAAATATATATGTGTATTACCGAGATTATTATAAATTTTCAACTAATATTAATTTTCGTATCTGTGGAAATTATGATTCAGATAGATATCTTTACATCGAAAATTTACAAATTTAGTAAATAATACATAGACAGTTCAAAAATATTCTTAAATCATATAATAATTAATATTATTCATATTATTTAATAATTAATATTATTCAATATTTAATATTATTCAAACTAAAAATGAATGTAAGTTTTAATTTTTTGCTACCAATAATACTCGTTATACGAGGAGTCTCATTTTAATTTTGCATATAGCCATATAGAGGGCGCAAGTAGCAAAACATGGTTCCGAAATTAACCTCAACATTATATTGACACGTGCTGAAAATTTGATCAAAATATAACAAGTGGTTTAGTCACAGTGAATTTTTAAAGTTAGTAAGGCGTTCAGAAACACGGAATGGAATCGAGAGCATTTGCGAGCGATAATTTTTTACAACTTTCGAAGAAGTTGTTGTTTATGCATATTTTCTCCTGGAACTGGCTATACGCATAATGCACCATGAACCAGGCGACTGCATTTTTTGCATGCGTATTTCTCTCGGCCAATGCGTTGCGTAGGATATTATGATTTGCAAACGGAATAAGTGTCTTGGCTAGTATACATAGTGTGGAAGTTTAGAAAAAACAAATTTATAATAAATAATTAATTGGCTCGATGTATTATATGTTCCAATTTGGATCAAGTTCTTTTCCGTGATACTACGATAAAAAAACGTTCTTTTAGGAATGACACATCGCTAGTTTAAAGGAATACAAAAGTGTACTGATCTTATGTTTGAAAAACAATAAAGCCATTTTCGATGATTCCCTAATTCCGAAATATAAAAGCCAACCCTTGTAGATTTGTGATTAAGTATGTTGCACTCAAAGTTTTAAACTCTACACAAAAAAATAAGGAGTACAATGTGAATGCTTTAGAAAATTTGAATACAGCGTACATGATTACAAATTAATTAAAAAAATGTTATAACATTTGTTCCTATTTAATTTTTTTTTAAATTTACTAATTTAATCACGTGTTAATAATTATAAATCAGTCGTTAATAGATCAGCTCTTTCTACTTGTACTTGTATTTCGGTTTGGATATAAGTTCTTCCATCTGGTACAATCATACTGATTTTTCCATTCTTTTCACCATCACTACGTCCATAACTCCCACATCTGTACATCTTTTTAAAATACACAGTCAATCCAGCCGCTATAAGTATAATTAAAATCAACGTTACACATGTTATTATTATTATATTACTATATTTGGTATTGATGAAAGCACAGTTATGTGTTTTGAATTCTTTCACAGTAACCCATTCGGTACCTTCATAAAGACATCTAAATTGCGATAAATCTTCACCATTCACTAATACGCGATCAATTTCATCACAATCACAAATTTGATTAAGTTCCAAAGTATTATAACGGACTATGAAACTATCGCGATCAATATTTAATGAATTACGACCTAAAGAATTAAAGATATTATCTTCTAAGTTAAAAGGTTGTTTAGGTTGTTCCTCTTCTTTATCGAGAGTAATACTTCTAAATGCTCCAGAATTTGTGCTATTGAAAATATTGCTTCTAATCCATACACCACCACGAGTTGAAATTTTAAACGCATCACCATTAAGATTTTCAATTCGACACGCAGAAACCTCGACACGTCTGGGTTTATTTACTACAAAACCATGAGGTTTTAATGTATCAATTTGAGTGCTTCTCAAGATGAAATCATCATATACGGTTAGATCGTAGAAAGCTTTACTTGGAATTATACCAAAACGACAATTGACTAGAAATAATCTTTGTGTTGCAAATTTTTTAAAAGCTTGCGGATGGATATTATCGAAATTAACATCCTCAAAATATATCTCATTATTTTCTCGGATCAATGAAAATGCAAATGGTTCAATATTACGAATAATCGTATTTTTAAAAGCTATATATTGTAAGCTTCCTTTAAATGCATGGCTATGAATATTATCAACCGCGCTGTTCTCTATCGATATTTTTAAAGCTGGCGGAATACCATCTGCTGAACTCCTGCTATGAATATCGTAGCCAGGCCAATAGAAACTATTATTTTCGAAAATTATTGAACGTATGCCGTTGAGAGTTATATGTCTTAAATTGCGCATGGCAGTTATTGAGTGTGGAGCGAATGTTAAACGGCCACAATGGCTGATGTTCATGGTATGAATGTCTTGTGGTGGAATATCATTTTCGGCAATGTAGAATACCTGAAATATATACGAATTTAATCAGAAAAAATTTATATTAACCCATTCGAAACATAGGTCGTCCATAGGTCGTTATGCATTTTTTTTATATAAATACATGTAGTTCTGTTGTTAGCTCATAGATGTCGTTTATGCTAATAATCTTGTAAATATTCTCACTGACGAAAAGAATATTTACAAGATATTATTAGTTTTAATTCCAATTGTATTTATATCATGTATTATAACAATTTACATATTGTACAATTATATTGTCGCGTGTATTTTTGGACACGTTCATGCGAATTGGGGTAATTTCGGCAAAATTGTATTAGTTGCAAAACTCCCAATTCATTTGGGAGTTGGTAAGAATTGCTAAGAAATGATGATTTAACACAAAAAATATTTATTCTTATTGAATTAATTAACTTGATCAGAGCAGAGAGCGCCGCCAGCGATTAACTTCGCGTTGTTATAAAACTGAGTGTCGTGGACTAATTAAGATTTTGACTTTGGCTATAGACATTTCCTCTTTCCCTAACTTATTAATTGCTTATTTCTCTCTTGCTTTAATGATCTGAAAGTTTCTTAGGATTACGAACTTGTGTCATGGTCGAAAGACCGACTCGAGACGAATAGGTCCGATGAGTCAACGACTACATCGGTTTAATGCACCTGCAGTGAAATCAGTTGATGAATCACAGTACTATCTAGAGAATATTTTCTAATAAGGACGCTAATATAAACTTAAGTGATAATGCAGCTAACCGCGTCTTGCGAACGTAGATAGCAGGTTATGCTCGCAAATTAACTATAACTCTTTTGGTGGCTAAGTGATGACAATTGAACTTCTTTAAGCTCTACTTTGCGAAAATAGAGCTAAATGCGGTCAGGCTGGGAATTCTAACTCAGAAACAGTATTTCAACGCAGATTTTAGCAAGTATGACTCGCTACAGTATGACTCGCTACAGATTCTTATTAATTCGAATGTGCTGTCTATTCTTTCATTGCTTAATTTATTTATTTAAGCGTGTGTTTCGCTTGAGTATTTAATTTATTATAACTCTAACATTGAAGTCTTTACAGCTTCAATTATGCAGACATTTCTATCGTTACATATGCCCCCCCCCCTCCGGGCCAATTATTTTTTTAAAGATTAATCTCTCGTAATTTTTAATCCCCTTAAGCCAACGACAAACTAGAAGCGAAATGTAGGCAAGAAATGTGTTGGAGCAAGGGGGGGGGGCTAAATTCAACCCCCCTTAAGCCAACGAGACAATATAGCAGCAAAATATAGATCATGTCTGGACTCTAATCATATCTGACATGAGATTTTAGTAATTCCTCTAGTCTAACCTCACGCACTCCATCTGATCAGGAAAATAATAATTTATTCGTCCGTTGTTTTTTCTGATCTCAGTAGGCATCATCGCTGCAAAAAGATGTCAAGGTGATAATGACGAAGGTTTGAAAAAGCTTGAAAATAGTATTTTAGATAGTGATAATGATGATAGTGATTTTTTTTTGCAATAAATCTGAGTATAAAGAAAGTTTTAGTGATAATTTTAGTGAATCTAGTGCTGATATTAGCGAAGGAAGTGACGAAAATAATGATGGCGCACCAGGCCCTTCTAAACGCGTACATATTGCACTGGAAGTGGAAAAACTGACAATAATCAACATCCATTATATGTAATTTCTATATTACTCGGTACGAAATGTATCTGCCTATGCCGAGACGAAAGAATAAGAGGCCAAATTCAGTTAGCAAATCTCTCAGAATATTCATAATAGTTGCTTAATTTATTTATTTAAGCGTGTGTTTCGCTTGAGTATTTAATTTATTATAACTCTAACATTGAAGTCTTTACAGCTTCAATTATGCAGACATTTCTATCGTTACATATGCCCCCCCCCCTCCGGGCCAATTATTTTTTTAAAGATTAATCTCTCGTAATTTTTAATCCCCTTAAGCCAACGACAAACTAGAAGCGAAATGTAGGCAAGAAATGTGTTGGAGCAAGGGGGGGGGGCTAAATTCAACCCCCCTTAAGCCAACGAGACAATATAGCAGCAAAATATAGATCATGTCTGGACTCTAATCATATCTGACATGAGATTTTAGTAATTCCTCTAGTCTAACCTCACGCACTCCATCTGATCAGGAAAATAATAATTTATTCGTCCGTTGTTTTTTCTGATCTCAGTAGGCATCATCGCTGCAAAAAGATGTCAAGGTGATAATGACGAAGGTTTGAAAAAGCTTGAAAATAGTATTTTAGATAGTGATAATGATGATAGTGATTTTTTTTTGCAATAAATCTGAGTATAAAGAAAGTTTTAGTGATAATTTTAGTGAATCTAGTGCTGATATTAGCGAAGGAAGTGACGAAAATAATGATGGCGCACCAGGCCCTTCTAAACGCGTACATATTGCACTGGAAGTGGAAAAACTGACAATAATCAACATCCATTATATGTAATTTCTATATTACTCGGTACGAAATGTATCTGCCTATGCCGAGACGAAAGAATAAGAGGCCAAATTCAGTTAGCAAATCTCTCAGAATTTTCATAATAGTTGTCCAGTTTAGACTTGAAAGTTGTTCTAAAGTACGCGTATTTTTCTCGTTCATTTTTCTTGTGAAAATAATGGCTAATGTATTTAAAATGTGACTATAAATTATTTATTAATTGAGTAATTCAAGCATCTTACATTAAAATTCAGTATAATTCATGTAATAAATTGTCCTGTACTACTAACTAACTAAATATGAATATGTTTGAAGCATCGCCGGTACATTGTTAACGCTATATTCTTTCAAAGTTGTACTATAATTCAGCCTTTGACTATGCATTATTTAATTGAGTGGATGTTTTTATTTTTGTCACGATGTAAATAAATTTTAACAAGTATGTTTTATTATTCACCTAAATTCGTTACCCTTTTTTTATTTATGGTAGTATGTGTAATAAAATTATTTTGTAGATTAATACAGTGTAGATGCATCAAGATTAATACAGTAAAATCTTGATGCGTTTTATTTCATGTTTACTTGTTTAATTCATGGGCCGAATTTACTTTATGCAAGTTACATCATTGGCTTTAGTCACGTAATGTATCTTAATTTCTTGTGTAATTATAAAATATATTTCTGTACGTACAGTCTACAAACTCCAAAATAATAATTTATAAATTTTGACTATGTCATAACTGAACTATATAACTGATCTGATCTACATATCATAACTGATCTACTTGTTCCGGATGAGTTGAGCATGTTTTGACCGGAAGTAAAACTTATTATCATCTTCAGTAAAACTTAATAACGCGACAATAATCCATTTTTTTATGAAAAACTGAGTAGAGAGTTTCAAACAAATTTCGCGTTTCTTCCATTTCACTAATGACAATAGTGATGATGAAAAAGATAAACTAAAGAAAATTAGGCCCAAATACTTTACAAAATTTTCCAAACTATATATCCCTTCTTTGAACATTACTGTGGATTACTCTCAATTTCATCCGACTTTCATTTGTATAGTCCGCTCCAGATTTGGAGCGCACTGTACAAATCTGGGGGTCTAAATGCTTCAGGTGATGATGTAACAGATCCTAGTCTTCATTGCCAGCACTAATGTAGTAATCAACATGTGTGCACCACTGTTTAACCGAAGTCACACCCTCTACACACATAGATAAGGGTATTCCTCCACAGATTAGAAGATTAACTGAGAGGCAAACAAATGTAATTGGGGCTCTGCATCATAATAAGAAAGACATGCCTTGTATTGAACCTCCAATTAATACAAACCGATGATTCTAGTCATAATAACCGCGAAATGGGATTACTATTAGAAGCGCTAGACGAAGCGCAAAGCGCTAATTATATATCAAACTTGAACTTTGCCATATGATAATCTTCCCAGAACGAATATAAAAGAGCATCAGAAGAAACCTACTCACAGCCAATAGGGGCCCAGAATGTTACAAAAATTGGCTGTAAACAAACAAAATGTAAGGACTCTTCGCTACCAGCAAACTATTATTCTGTATCACTGTGGATAGAAGCATGTCAGCAGTTTGTAAGTCTTTTACTGGATACTGGAGCTGACAATTCCATTCTCAAGAAAGCCCATCTTCACACAGACATCCCTATTACGGGAGAACCCATCAATATCATTTCAATAAAGGACGGAATCCAGAATCCAACTGGGTTCTTGTTACACGGGAATGACCTTCGACAACAAAGAAACCTGGAAGATTTTCAATATAGTGCCAGATGAGGTGGCTATTACCTATCAAAAGCGATGTTACACCTATTAATACACGCCCATATAGGTTGCCTCACGCACATAATGTGATAATCCAAGAGGAAATAATAAAAATGCACAAAGACGGAATAAACCAACAGAGCTGCAGCGCTTGGACTTGGGATTCACCTTTGTTAATTATCGGACAGAAAGATCGAGCGGACGGAAAACCAAGATATCGGAACGTGATCGACTATAGGAAGGCTAACGAGGTTATGCAAAATGACTCCTTCCCTATACCCAGCATTACCTAAATCCTGGACCAGTTAGGAAATCCCAAATATTTTTCTAACATAGATTTGTCTAAGGGTTTTAGATAATCAACATTGGGAATTCACGCGTCTGTCTATTGGGCTGCTGGAGACCCACAAGTATCCAGCAGTTGATGAACTCGATTTTATCAGGACTTGTAGGAATAAAATGTTTTATTTATCTGGATGATGCGGTGATATATGCTCGCCTTAAACAGTCACAACAAAAAACTCATAGATATATTTGATCGCTTACGACTTTCAACCTGAAGCTAGAGTAGTTTCTCGCGAGTACTTTCCCAAATGTCAAGTTTTGCGAAAGGAGTTAAGTTATCTAGGGCATATTATATCCGAAAAGTTGACCCGCAAACAGCTCCATTATTTAATTTTCCCAAACCTAGGAATACAAAGATGTTAAATCATTTATACGGCTGGGTTCCTACTATCGTCGGTTCGCACCAAACTTATCGAAGATTGTCGCACTTCTAAACAATCTGTTGAAATAGGAACAAAGTTTGAATTGGACAGATTCGTGTCAGGAATCCTTCGCCCAAATAAAATGCTTAGTAACCACACCATCAATTCTGAAGTTCCCGAACTTTAAGTTTTCAACTAAAACGAGTTAGATCAGCGGTGGGGTCCTCCGCTAATCTTGCTTAGGCAGAATCACAACAGAGTTATGACATTTGTAAAAGCAAACTGAAAAGAAGAGAAGATGAAATATGGCCTGTTAATAATATTTTCTGTGTGAAGTGGAAGGATAACAAAGATGTGATTTTTCTCTTATCTAAACATAAATCAGCTGACATCACAGCAACAAGGAAGCTGAGAAGAAAGAGACGAGGAACCAAGAGAGGAGGTCAAAAAACCCAAGTGTAATTTTGAATATCAGAAGAGGACGGAAGGGGTTGCCCTTCAAGAGCAGGTGACAGCTCTGTTTCCCATGATGTGGCGCGCAGTTAAGGAGTATAGAATAATATTTTCCTGTCTTTTATATTTTCAATTCCTCCACTGTGTATCACAAGATGATGGTAAGAAGAAAACAATTATTCTAACTGCTGGAGTCTGTACAGCTATCAGAATACTCGGTTTGAGAGCGACCTTCATCCAGCACCATTCCTGTAAGAACAACATGGGGCCACTTCCCGATGCTTAAATATGACATCATTGTGTTAATTGGCAGATTATGGAACTTGCTAAGCCTCAGGAGATCCTAGAATTACTAATAAAAAAGAAACTGTTTGAGTACATTTATTTGGCGGAAAAGACATTTGGACCAAGCCAAGATAATTCACGTGACAATAGTACAAATCCAAACGAAGAAATAAAAAATTTTGTTTAGCGAGATGTCGAATTTTTTATGGATGAGAGTAATTGTTGCGTTTTGCCATAACTGTGGTATTCTCCGCCATATTTAAACATTTCAGTTGTTAGTTTTAAAAGTTTTGGAGAACTAGTATCTCCCTGTCTGACTCCTCTTTCCATTTTGATTTTCTTCGTTGTTGTTATGTCATCCAGTTTGACAATCATTGTAGCTGTTTTGTAAATAAATGATATTATTCCAGAGTATCTATGGTCTATTCTGGCATTTTGTAAGGCTTCTAGCATGGCGTGTAGCTGTATAGAGTCGGAAGCCTTCTTATAATCCACGAAGGCTACGTATACAATCATGTTGTGTTCGGTGCTTTTCTCTATGTGTGTGCTTATCGCCTGAAGGTGGTCGATAGTACTATATCCACTTCTGAACCTTGTCTGCGCTGAGGGTTGGTAAAAATCGAACTTGTTCGTCAAGCGATTTGTAAGCACTTTTGTGAATAGTTTATAGAAGTGGAATAAAAGACTGATGGTGCGAAGTTTAGTCACCTTATTGTTATCACCTTTTTTTATGGATGAGAGTAATTGTTGCGTTTTGCCATAACTGTGGTATTCTTTGTTCAGTCATGCATCTGTTAAAGATCTCCTTTATTCTCTTCAGTAGACTTTCGCCGCCATATTTAAACATTTCAGTTGTTAATCTATCCCCTCCAGGTGTCTTATTGGTTTTCATTTGGGACAAGGCTTTTCTTATTTCTTCGATGTCTACCTCAGGGATTTCCTCAGAGTTAAAGTTAATTACTGGAGGTCTAGATTAGTTGTTGTATTTCTGGAGATACTTTAGGTTTTCTGGTAGTTTTCACTTTTGATGTGGTTTTCCTGGTCCTGTTTATGATCTGAAATGTCGTGTGTTTACCAGGTCTTCTAGTGAAAGTTGTTCTGTGTTTTGTATATAGGATAGTCTCCTGTCAAGGTCTAGTCGTAGTTGGATCCATTTTGTGGGGTGAGATTTGGGTGTTGTCTTTTAGTATTGATGTTTCTAGTTTTGTGTTAAATTTAACTCTAGCTCTAACTAATCTATGGTCGCTGCCTATAGAGAACTTTTATAACTGACACATCCTCAACAATGTGTCTTTTATTACATAGGATATAATCAATCTCGTATTGTTGGAGGAAGTTAAGGAGCTTCTCCCCTCTTTCATTCCTTTGTCCTATACACATTTTACAGTAATAAAAGTAAAATGTGTCTTAGATATACTCAAAGCTCTCGTTACGTCATCATAGAAGCTGTCAGTTTTCTCTTCGTCAGATGACGTAGTTGGTGCGTATACTTGAATTATTTTTAGAGAGTATTTCCGATTTAATTTTAGGACGGCGAAAATTACTCGATAGGACATGGACTTCATTTCTGAAATTTAACCCCGATATTTAGGTGAAATGAGTATAGCCACTCCATCTTGTGAGTCTGTTTCGGAATTTCTCAGATATAGTGTGCAACCATTTTTTAAGACGGTACACTTCTCACCTTTCATCCTCGTCTCGCTGATGCCGAGTATATCCCATTTTATGTTTTCTAATCTCCAGCTGTGAAAGTTTTTCATCTGTTTTCATTGTCCGTGTGTTGTACGTCGCTATGTTAAATCTATGTTGGCAGCCTCATAGTAAATTTTGAAGGAAATATGGCTTTTAAAACGCCACGCTTGCCCTACGGGTTGGCGAGTTCAAATTCAGCCGCCCATTCTGGAGCAGACGCTGGACGCTGATACAATGTTACCATATATCCTAATAGATGGTACAATGTTACCTAAATTTTACCTACGTCTCATAACAGGTGCATAATACATATATCAACAAACGATCGGTATGCATCATTAAGAATATCAATTACTACATCTAAAGCTGGTTGCATTCAAAAACTAATAATTCGTAATACGAATTCTTTTTTCTATCAGCCGGCTTGAGGCTTAGTGAGTTAGTCTCGGTTTTCAAAGCCGTGATGCTCCTAATAAAGAGGAAGCTCATGATACCTTATACTAATGGGTGAAATGGCGCCATACATTTTGAACAAACCGCTTTTTTAGGCATTTGTTGTGATTATGGATATTACGTACCTATTAAAAATAATATTTATGTTTGCTTGTCATAAACAGCAGATTCACTTCCATTTACTCTTTAAATCTAAGAAGTTTATAATAATAAATATATCTGGATTATATGTAAGATTTGTAATGATATGTGCTAATAAATATTATATATCGAAATAAAAGAAATGAGGTGAAGAGAACTGTACTTCCAAAGTACTTCCTCATTTATAATCTTAACCAAAAAACAGGTTCTTGCACGTGCTATATGTTTACCCATCTAGGCTCTGCTGACGGACTTCAAGTTCATTTTATATTATGGGATACATCATAAATTTCTCGCTCGCACAATTCATATAAACATTGCGATATGCTGATTTGTAAAATACTTTTATTGATCATAAAATTACGTATCATTTACTTTTGTTGTACATTATGGTTTCTTTGTGCTTACTCTAAATATATGCAATCAAATAATACTGATGATATCATTGTTGATAATAGCTGATAAGAATATAGGCTATCATAAATACATATCAAATAAAAAATTCACAACTTAAAAAACTATTTTTACTCTAAATTAATTGAAATGATTGTTTCAAATGAGAGAAAGTTTCAAATGAGAGAAATTAATATGTACCTCATCCCCAGTGATACAATCACAATACAATGATGCTTCCATTCCACCGCTCCAATGGCAATTAAAAAATTTTTCTTCAGTGATATCACGTCTATAATTTCCATTTCTAGATTCCGATCCAGCGAAATTTAGCATTTGACTGAGTATAAATAATCCTGCCACGCCAATTTTGAATATCATATTTCTTAAGGATTTTCTTTAAGCATGATTTTCAATTTATAACATCATTTCACCAATAATTTGTTGTTTTCTTATTATTCTGTAATATGAATTAATATTTGAACAAATAATACTATTACTTTTTTGAATATCGTTGTATTGGCCCCGTAAAATCTAATGTATAAAATTGTTGTAGACAGGTGACCAAAA
>WYDF02050166.1:0-12129 GCA_009867245.2 Adranes taylori
TTTCTTTTCAGAATTACTACTACTGGTAGTAGTAGTTTGTTTCTGTGAATCTATTTCCTGTGCATTATCAGGTTTCCCCTTACTCAATCCTAGCCACTTATCCATGTTCCAAATTTAAAATTTTTCTTATAATATGAAAACTAATATTATACACGGAGAGAAAAAAATAGCTACATTGGCTAGTCTGCGCATAGCACCGTTGGCTTAGCGCAAGCACCCAAAGCTGCTGGTTTAATGCAGCTAGTACAGCATAAAATGACATAACCTCATTTTATGCCAATTCACTTTATTTTTCGAACGATATAAGTAGCTAGATTTAAAAAAATCACAACGCTCATATAAATCAAATGCTATAACTGCCAAAAAGGTACTATCAAATACTAATAAGCATTTACTCATTAAATGAAGGCCCGCAGTAATAGCTATGGTTAAATAGCACTGATAGCTAAAGAGCGTCTGCTTTGTCCGCTTAGCTATAACTGCTGGAGTTTTTAACAGAGGTAGCTATATTTTTCTCTCAGTGTACATTCGCTTTTGAAACTTACATTACTCCGTTAAATATAGGCGAGCGTCGTAAATGTAACATTCAAACATACGCGTTCGTTTATGACTTATGACTGCAGACGCACACTACACTTCCTTGTTCATCCGCCCATGGTAAATAAATCTCGCACGCGTATCCACGTTCGCATAAACATCGGGTATTGTCGGCGCGCAGCGAGACGTTTTTTCTCGGGCGCCGCGGTGAGTAGGAAATAATAATAAAGTTATGGAAGGGACCTTATATTTTGTTATATTTTGCGTATCACCTGGTGTTCTTTAATGTACCACCAGTGGTACATGTACCACAGGTTGAGAACCCCTGCTCTAATGTTTACGATTTTTCGAAAAATTAAATAGATTTAAATTAATTATTTAAGTAAATTAAATAAATCGTCAGATTTATAAGATTTATTAAATAAATCTTTTAATAAATTGTTGCATTATTAATTAAATATTTAATTTAATTTTCCTTTATTTTAATCTATATCTATATTATATATATTAAATTAAATTTGTTTAATTATACTTATTTCTAAATTTCCAAGTTTTACATTATCATTTCTACCTCATCATTTCTAAGTTCTAAGTTAATCTGTTTCTAAATGTTTCTGAAAAGTTAAAATACATGTTTTAAATTTAAGTATATATGTTAATTTTATTTTCAATAAATTTGTTTTTATTTTTAATTATCTAATTATTAAAAAAATTAAATAAATTTTCAGAAAAATTATTTAATTAATAGATTTAGTATTTAATTTAATTTAATATTTTTTATTTAAAATTTTTATTTTGAGTTTTTTTATTAAATTGATTGAATTTTATTTTTTAAATTTTTAATGATTTCAAATTTTTTAATTATCATTTCTAACTCATAATTTCTGAATTATATCTATTCGGAATATTTCATTAACGCACACAAAACTTAATACTATTTTATGCTTTAAATATTAAATATATTTTTTTTATTTTTATTTACAACAAAACTCTTTCGTAATTAAATCATGTTTGTATTAACATTATTTCTAAGTTATCAAAATTTTGTTTATTTAATTTCTATAGAGTTTAGTATTAATTTTATTTAATAATAATATTAACAAATTTCGTATTACATCATCAAATTATTAAATATCGCATTATTAAATAAATTTAAGTAAATTGTTTAATTAAATTAAGAATCATATTTATAAGATTTATTTTAATCGAAAAATTTATTAGATATTTTTTTAAATAAGTTATTTAATTACTAAAGTTAGTATTTACTTTAGTTAAATATTAATTTAACTATTAAATAATTTATTTAAATTTAGAATTTGAAGGATTTTTTAGGTTATTTATTTACTTTTATTTTTAAAATATTTCTTAATTTCGAAATTTGTGATTTTCAAATTATAATTTCAACTTATCATTCTAAGTTATATCTATCTCGGAGTGTTACTTTAACACACGTACAACTTAAAGTAATAATATTTCATGTTTTAAATATTAAATTATTTTTTTAATTTTATTCACAATAACATCAATACATAATTAAATAATGTTTATATCAACATAAGTTCTAAATGTTCACTATTTATTTTAAAGTTCAACTAATTTCCGAATTTATAAAAAAACTATAAAATTAAAAAAAACTATCTATAAACAACTCAACAACGCAGAACCATAAACGTGTGATCATTAATGTATCTCTACCTGTAGAAAACGCTATAATCTTTAGGGGAATTGATATCGTCATCATCTTGCCTCCGATGGGGTATGCAGATCAGAGCGGTATGGTAATTTGTGCGGTATGGCAGTCGGTGTTACATCCTGTCCACTTATCGTCATTTGTTGTTTATGTATATTTTCTGCTGAAACATTTAATAGACATTAAATAACCACTTCACAATTCGCGTAGTATCCATAAGGCAGAAGCAGAATGGTACCAGCACACACGCCCATTATACAGTTCACTGCTGCTACACCCTGTATCAATCGAATATTTGTTTACTGGCAACTTAGATGAAAGTTGAAAGTTTGCCACTCTGCATATAGTAAGTTGTTTCATAATTACGGTTTGTAATTAACAAACGGAAATTTATATTGAAATTTTTTGCTAAAACATGATTTTGAAATAAACAGAATGTTGGGTTTCTGATATATTATATGTATCAATCAATATCTCATTGTATTGCAAACAAAATAAAATAAGACATGCAACATTATACTGGATAATATATTGTATCCTGTCTGTGCAATGAACGAACCTTTAAAAAGAAATAAATCCACTTTCTTATTTACAAGGGTGGCACGAAGATAAAATTCATAGCATTCTATCAACCACAACAGTTACGACTTACGCTTTATAAAGCTAGCAATTTTGAATTTACGATTTTAGACGTAAAAACAGTTTATGATCTATTGAACTGAGATGTTTGTCTATGCATCTGTATCTGTTAGTACTTTTGTTTTACTGTTATTAGTATACAAATAAAAATTGCAACATATTGTATCCCCATCGGGATAGTAACGAAGTAATCTAACATTTTCAAGTTAGCCATAATTATCAAACTATTTTTAAAATAACTGACCGATAAATAAAAGTGATTTATCTCTACGTTTGAAAAGAACCTGTTCCCATTTCCATCTTATAATACATCCATTCCATATTATTATTTATAAATCTGTTTCTTCCGCCTTCTATTTTCTAATAATTCATTGAAAATTAATTAATAATGAAAAGAAGAAAGATTTCTACTTCGAATACACTAGCATACTTTTCTACCATCATAAATACAGCAAGAGCATATTTAATTACCTATCTTTGCAATTTATGCAGCAGAAGAAAAATATTGTACACACAATTCCATACATCCAACACTTATTCCCTTTCCACATGACATGTTCTACATAATACATTCGCCGAGAAGGATATGTATCCAAACATTTGTAGTTGCATGGTTCAATGTTCATCAGAGTCACGTTGCTTTTTAGTGATAAGTTTGGTAGGATGGGGTTTTTTGCTTGATAAATAAGTTGTTCTTCATTGAATCAAATCCACCCAACTATCAACAAGAGATTGAAAATATTATTTAATAATTTAATTAATATACTTATAGTTCTGATTCAAATTGGGTCATCATAAGACATAAAAATGAGACTCAATATTACTATTATTCAATGAAAAAATAATTTGCATGCCATAAATTTTAACACCAATTCTAAAGAAAATCTAA
Source organism: Adranes taylori (assembly GCA_009867245.2). Taxonomy (NCBI): domain Eukaryota; kingdom Metazoa; phylum Arthropoda; class Insecta; order Coleoptera; family Staphylinidae; genus Adranes; species Adranes taylori. The sequence goes on from WYDF02050166.1 coordinate 3,756, forward strand.
TATTTTTGTTAAGCAATACATTAGTAAGTAAATTTAATTAAAATTAGTGAGAAGAATTTAATTATAAACTAATCAATGAAACTTTGTATAAGCGAAACTTACATTTGAGATTGTTTTTATAATAGTTACTTCACCTAGATTGGAATTAGATCGCTGGTTATTTACCAACAGCTGTTTGAACAATTCTAAAGGTACCGTTTCTAAGTTTCCTCTCATAAAACAATCGCTAAGTAGCTTCTACTTAGTATCCTTCTCTTGCTCTAGTCGGTGATTGCAATACTTAAGCCTGCCTTCGGCACTACTTGCCTGCGGCTTCTTATAGTGCCTATAGTGCCACAGGTAGTGCCACATATAGTGTCACAAATAGTGCCACAAATAGTGCCACAAGTAGTGCCACAAGTAGTGCCACAAATAGTGCCACAAATAGTGCCACAAATAGTGCCTTCGGCTTCTTACAGTATTTCGCTGCTGCTTACTCCTTTCTACTTTTCATCCGCTGCTGACGAAGTTCAGTTGATCCACTGTAGGTGCATTTAATATATAGAATTGGTTCTATTTAAACCCCCTTGGATTTGCATTATTACCTATCAATGCAACTAGTTTTGTTGGCTAACCGTATGCATCGCATCAATCCAAATGAATCATCGTAATAAAATGATGTGTGACTGCAATATTTAAATAAATGCTCTCTTTTCTAACGTAATTATTAATATGCTAAGGTGAATTAAGTATAAATGACAGCTATTAATGAGTTTACATAATTTTATTCTTGCAACTACTTTGATTGTTAAACTAAAATATTCTGTAAATTTTACTGAAAGTTATTGAAGTTAACACAGTAATTGTAGAATAAAAATAAAATGATTGCCTATTTTCTACTTTACAAAAGTTCCAGCAGAAAATATCCATAAACAAGAAATAACTGTACACGATAAGCGGATAGGATGTAACACACCGACTGCTATACAGAATCAATGCCATACCGCTCTGATCTGCAAACCTAATCAGAGTCAAGGTAATGATTATTTCAATTCCAATAAATATAGTACCGTCGCTTTCTAACAGATCGAGACACATAAATGATCACACGATTTATTATTTTGCGTCGTTGATTTGTTCGTAGATGAATATTAATGTCTTACATTTATATGAAGGCAACTTATACAATTTGTGTCTGGATATAATACTTATATATAAACATCTAGCTTTGTCTGTCCGTCTGTCTGGAACGCTTCTGATTCTGATTTTCCTGAACAACGACATGATTGAAGAGAATTTATTATTTTTATTTATGTTCATTGTGATTTTTCTTGTGCCATTTAATATGTAAACGAAATTAAATGTCAAATTTTGTAATTACATTAAAATAAAATATGACATGGTAATGGATAGTCGTTTTACGACGGGTTATCATCTAGTACACAAATAGTTGTATCGGCAACGAATTACTGTTCAGGTCTCTTCTAGATTACTTTATTTATAAGTTTCTTTATAAATTTGAAAATTAAATCAGTTTTAAAATAAATATTGGGCATTTAGAAATTATGTTAATATAAACACTATTTAATTACGTATTGATTTTATTGTAAATAAAAATAAAAAAAATTATATTTAAAACATTAAATATTATTATTTTTAAGTTATACGTGTATTAAAGAAACATTGAACAAGAAATATAACTTTGGAATGTTAAGTTGAAACTATAATTTAGAAATGAATAAGAAATAAAAATGTTAGATTAAATACTAAATTTAATAATTAAATTTATTACAAAATTTATTTAATAAATCTTATCATTGAAATAAATGTTTAAATCAGTTTTAAAATAAATATTGGGCATTTAGAAATTATGTTAATATAAACACTATTTAATTACGTATTGATTTTATTGTAAATAAAAATAAAAAAAATTATATTTAAAACATTAAATATTATTATTTTTAAGTTATACGTGTATTAAAGAAACATTGAACAAGAAATATAACTTTGGAATGTTAAGTTGAAACTATAATTTAGAAATGAATAAGAAATAAAAATGTTAGATTAAATACTAAATTTAATAATTAAATTTATTACAAAATTTATTTAATAAATCTTATCATTGAAATAAATGTTTAAAAATAATTAGTTTCTTAATATATTTAAATAATTAATATTAATTTATTTAATGATTAGATATTTCATAATTTAGTAACGAAATATTCAATTTATTAAAATTATTATTAAATAAATTACATTATGTTTTATGTATGGCATATAAAATGTTAAATTATAAAAAAATTTGAAAAAAATATATTGATAAATTAAAAATCCCCCTGCATGGGCAAGAGAAGGAAATAGCTGACGTTTTTCGATTACCTCATGGCTTTTTTTTTCTTTATTTCTTCGCATGTCAAGATACAACGACCTCCCTCCCCTCTCCTCCCTCTACAAAATTTTATCAACACCCATTTTCCTGAAGTTCTTCCTTTCATTACTTTCCACATCCAGTTTCACCTTCATTAGTCCCTTTTGGTTTACTGTATCTCCCCAGATCACTTCGTTTTATCCTGCGCTTTATCTTATGTTGCTCGTCCATACATTTTTTGCCGCACTTCAATTGGAGGCTTTCACTCTCTCAACTTCAGTCCACACCATACAACAACAATCATTTATCCAGTGCTCCCATGTCTCAGACCCAGCTTCACATATCCTAAATGCCCTATCCTTATGTTTTAGCCAGTATTTATTCCCCCTTTCTTCGCTGCGACATCTAAATTTCGATATCATCCTTTTTTCTTTTATGTTTAAGCTAGAATTCTAAAATTAAATTGTAAAATTATAGCTATTATATTAAAGATATTGAATATTATTTGTAAAATAGATATATATTATTATATATCATTTTGAGGGCGTAGTTGTGGTGGAGTTTGTGAACAAACGTCTCATAAGAAGACGTTACTCAAGTTACTATGGAGCCTAACGTTACATCGACGTTAGCTGAGTAAAACACACTTGTCTATTACTAACTAGTAAATCTCTTTATTTATCAATTAATCGTGCTATATTAGCAAAACAAATGATTCGTGTGTAGAGTATCGCTTTATTCGCACGCTATAATGTGTAATTCAATTTGTTATTATATACTTCAAATACATGCAAGCATTATTTCAACTTGACCTTAAATGTTCATTCACCGAGTCCACTGATATTATGTTTGGTAACTAATTCATTCAAAAGTATGTTTCTATACTAACCTTGTTCGACACATTATGTTTTGATAATAATTGAAACGGTCGTGCATGCCAGTATACTACTTATTTACTGTTGCTTATTTGCAATTAATTCAAAACCAATATTTAAATATCTTTTAATAAATTTAAATTTGATAAATATCTAATTAGAAGAAATCTTTTAACTTGCAAAGGAAACAGATTTCCCCTTATTTATTAATGCTTGATCCTGCTGTATAAATAGAGGGCTACTTTATTAAATGGTGGACAGGGATAAGCACGCAGATATAAATAACTGTAACCATAAATGAATATTACTATTATAATAAATCCGGCAAGCTTATTTTTAGCCTGGAAAGTAGAGGCATTATTCGAGATATTAGGGACCATGCAGGCCGTGGTCCGAATTTTACAAATATATCATTGAATAATATTTTCATCTCTACAGATATCAAATACTTAATATTATCCCAAAGTACCATGGAGTATGAGGGCCTCATCCACAAGGTACCTCCTTGTTTTGTGCTTAACGTTGGATTTCTATAAAACAAAATGGAATTATATTAAATTAACAACTTCAAACATATTCAATATTTTTTTCCTGTTCTCGGGAAAATATAAGTACTCGGGACGCACAGTAATGGTCATTAAGTGTATATAGCTTTTTATTGTACTTACTTTTTGCAATATCCACGCACCTTTCTTCCATCTCTATATCCCTTATTCATTATGCAACCTCTAGATCCTAGATACTATCATTTATCATCTATCTTTTCCATTCAATCAGAGACCATCCCCAACTATGATACAATTTTTCCTTATCATTCAACCATTCATTGTTCCATCCAACCATGGAATTCATTGTTGCATTATAAAGTCTCATATCTATAAAGTCTCATATCTATAAAGTCCCCAGATTCATCAGTCCACATATACCTCCACCTTTCAGCTGCTCTTTCTGCAATCGTCACCACCATTCTTTTCCACTTCCATTACTGGTCACCATATATCCGAAGTACTTTACCACCATACAAATTTTCTTATTTTATTCCTAACTCGAATACGTCTTTTATACAACCCACCCTCCTCCATTACACACCATTACTTACGACTTTTCCACATTCTTCTCCCGCCCTCTTCTATCAATGTATTTATTCACCCTTTCTATCACTTCTATCATTTCTTCTCTCATTTCCTCGCCATGCAAACAATGTCGTCCGCATAACCTAGCGCCAATATTCTCTCATCATTCAACCACACTCCTCCATCATGTCTGTTTTTCTATACGTTTTCAATATCTGAAATACAGATCTTGAATAGGTTAGCTCTCAGCGGAAACCCTTACCCAATACCATTTTTGATCCCAAACCATTCCAAGTCTACACACCCTACACTCGGCCTAAAGTCAGTCCGAAATTATCGTAAACAAAACAATATAACCAACCGGTTTTATATCAAACAGTACAAATGCATAATAATCATCAAGAGAGGTGCATATAAAAAAACAGAGGTGCATACAAAACGATATGAAACAAGCGGTGATAAAATAACAAAGCAATAGCAAACAAAATATGGAAAGCGTGAACAGGCTACCAATAACACACCGAGAGGGTTGGGGTAATTTTTAAACACACAGTATGAATACCTGAAAAGATGGGGACCACAGGACCGTATACGGGTAACACCCTGAAACAAAGATGTTACTCTTCGTTAACCTACTACAACTGTCTATAAACCTCAAGCCAGCAGTATACACTTTAGTAAGGTATGGAGAGAAAAGTTATGTCCACTAGACGCGTAAAGCCGTGAACCACAAACGTCACGTCGTCAAGTGACTAGAAGTGACTGTGAACCACAGTCCAGCCGTATACTCTCTAGTAAAATAGGAACAGGTTAAAGGATAAGTAAGAGGGAGAAGTACAACAATTCAACACATTCAATGCAATGAAACAGTGTAAGCAATATAAAATTTTAGTTCATATCATTTGAACGCTTACCAACGGCATTCAAATGCTGGCGACCTTAAGGTTGGCTTATACTGCTGTTGGATGGCCAGTTCGAGAATAAATCAGGAACTGACTTTATATGCTTAAAAATCTCACTTTTATAGATGAGCCTCGCTCAAGTTTTACTCCATGGGACGGGTCGTACAAACTCCGACACTCATTATTTCAAGACGGGTACTTCCATTTAATTCAGTAAAGCTACAGGAGTTTATACACAGCATTATATCAGCGTAAAATATGCGGGTAGCAGCAACCCATAGCAATGTATTTCATCTACGCTTCTATACCGCGTATTCGCCAAACAAGCGTGTCATGCACGCACGCCTATACATCCATATATTAATTTGCTTATTCGTGCATATATTCTGTCTCTTTCTATCCCACGTGGAAATATACGTTCACACAAAAAGCAGTATGATTAAATTCATATTTCAAATCATGATTATTTATTTTGCAGTAATAACCAGTTTAAATACTTGTTTACATATTCTATTCTTTTTTAAAATACGCATAGATTCATCATATAAAATTTTTATCTATTTACATTTATAAAATATAATATTATTTCCAGCTTTTAATTTATGTAGATAAAGTCATTCATTTCTTTAAACGAAAATACGTTTTAATTTAATACTAGTGAAATCGAATAAGGGTTTTACAGTAATGGGCACCGTTATATAGCGCATAACCTATATCCTAACTATAACCTATATCCATTCATTACTGATATACCTCTGTAAGTTTTTATTTAATCTACTTTATTTTTTTTTGTATCGGGACACTCATTCATGTCCTCTATTCCTCTGGAAAACATTTCTCCCCTTCCACCGCGTTACTGCCTGTGCCTATGGCGCTTATACTATCGTCATTTAGCCTTTTGTACACCTACCGCCGCTATCGTTTGCAACTCTCGTTCCCCTTGCTTACCTTACTACCTTTTGTCTCACACCCAGCAGCTTACTACCTTACTACCTTTTGTTTGTCTCACGCGCAGCTACCTTTTGTATACTGCGCTTCTCTTTCCTCTTCTATACAAAATTGTGCAAATCTCTTAAATTAATTTTTAATTGTGAGTTCCAGTTCTTCTACCTACGTTTCTACCAACTCTTTCTCATTTTTTATAATATTAATTGCCTCATTCTTTTTGTTTCTTCTAATATCTAATCATTTTGTCGTCCTACTTTCAAACATCTTTCACAACTACATATTTTTCCCATGCTGCGTCCCCTATTGTTACCTTCCCGGATTTATCTCATTTTCTTCTTTTTCAACCACTCGTCATTAGATACATTACTCCCTCTGCTACCTGTACCCTTACACTCTTCCAGAATTTTCTAGTTTTTGTTAACATCTTCATGATCTGTTACATACTTTTGATATCTAAACTCTACCATATAAGGCCTTCTATTCAATTCCTTTCTATCTTTCTCACTCCAAGCGTATGGAACTGTGCATTTTTTTTCTTTTCTCTTAAACCCTGCCTTTTATGAATCACTAATCTCCATACCATTTCTAACAGAAAGTCATACGATTCGACTCTCCTTCAACTCTCCTCATTCCCTTTGTAAATTAGACTTATTTACGTTGACTAGCACGTAGTCAATTACAGAGCCCCCTCCATATACTCCATACCCAAACTCCTTGTTCAAATCCCCTTCAACGCAGCCGTTCAAAATTGATAAATTTATCTTATCCATCCACTTTCCATCTTCGATTATATGTAAAATATATTACTTCTTAGTCGGCAAAAACTACTAAGTCGGCGAGAGCCCGAAAACTAAGTTTTTCTTTTGTAGACGAGATTGGAGGAACTGGTTATAATCGCGAGCGAAATTTCTTTTTAGAGTTGTTAATTTAAGAGCAAAAACAAACAAACAGGTACAGCATTTAAATTTTTCGGAGAACGTAAATCAGATGGTAACTTGCATAGAACATATGCTTTCCTGCTGGTTTTTCAAATATCAATACAAATCAAAGTGCAACAGACTGTTGGCAATAAGTCCAATTTAACTTACATATTGGCAGGCTTGGTTAATATTGGCAGGTTTGATGGTTCATTCAAAATACGTTCATTATTAGACTAACGGTACTTTTATATCTTGCTTCCTAACCACCTTAAAATGTCGCATTGAAGTCACGTTTTGAGTGCTGTCACTAATGAACCAATCTTTTCGTGCGAAACATCCGAATCTATCTTTAAAAATCAATACTTTCTTAAGATACATTTTGTGTATGTTCTGTAAGTCAAAATTAGTTACTTAAATATTTTGTCCAGGTGGAAAGTGTTTGAAAGTGTTTGTATAGTTTGTATATTAGAAAGTGTTTAAGAGATCTGAACAATATTTATCTTTCACGCATATTCATTTTAATAAATAAAAAGCAGATATATTTTGTTCTTATAAATGTTACTTTCTTGAGAATCAGGCACTTATTCAACAATTGTCAAAATGCAGATTAATATTTGTTTATTTTTATTTATTAATACATTGAAGTAAACATTTTAATCCTTGTTAATTAAAAAACGAAAATAATTATCAGATTGCGTCATTGTCGTATTCCATTTAAATTATTAATTCGGATAGTGAGTAAGGTCAATTGTGTTTCGGACTGTATTTTCGCGACGGTGCTGGTGCATTTATTTAGATATTAGCTGGCATACTTCGGAAATCAAGAGAGAATTTCCCTAATGGGTGATATTAACGTTCGGAAATGAAACAGCAGCAATTTACTTTAGTTTCGATAAGATTTCTATTAGGGTTGCAATATAAATTTTTCCTTCCTTTGCATATTTAATAATGTTTTCATTCCTGCCAATCTCAAAAACAGAAAGAATGCGTTGGAAATTTATAGCTTTAAGTAGAATATACAAGGTGGCGCAAAAGTAATGTCATAATTTTAATTGGCCGCCATATTGTTATAAATGAAAAAAAGAGCTCTGTTTTCATCAAAAGTTTATTTGAAAGTGTATAATTGGTTACATTACTTGCAAAAAATTATGTCGCTCAAATGGCCACCTCCCGAGTTGATGCAGAATTGCGCTCGTTTTACGTCATTTTCAACTGTTGCTCGCAAAACATCGGGCTCCAAATTGGCGATTTCTTCTTCAATGTTAGCTTTCAAGACTTCCAAGGTTCGTGGTTTGTTGTGGTAAACGCG
>WYDF02050177.1:0-12129 GCA_009867245.2 Adranes taylori
AAAACCTGATGTCCAATTACCGATGATTTTCATTTGATATTATATACTACTGGACAAGAACATTTTACTTAATTATCGATTTAGTTTTTATTGTTTTGTTATAAATCAACTAACTCATCCGGGTGGTTTTATTTATATTTTAATAACATCAACACTATCAAATTCGCAATATTGTAACGAGGCAATTTGTCCTCGTGCCTAGTTAGGTTGATGTTAGAAAGATTGAGCATTTGATACTCACAAATAATGTAAATATTTCAAGATAACTAGACGCGATAAAATATTTAGCGGTATAACTATGATAGAAATAGGCAAACTTACCACAGATGCGTTTTACGCACAAAATGTAGAAATAATTATGGATTATTGCTTATATCCTATGCTATTTAATTTAGTCTTAAATAAACTCTTTCTACAGAACATAATTGATTTAACAAATAGGGTGTGGGGTAAGTAATATGACGTTCTTGTCAAGGGTATAGGCGAACTATCGATCTAAATCAATATCGGTGTGTGTATGTAGGGTATAGGGTTTTAGTGGTATGTATGTAGACAGACGCACGAGTCATGGCTAGACACAATTAGTGAATTCGGCACACAGGTGGCCAGGCAGGCTAGTTGGAGGGAAGACAAGAACGCGCGTCAAGCAACAGTAAAATTTGGCTTGAGCCGCAGAAATCCCTGTCAGTCAGATCCATAAAAATATGATTATCAATTAATTAAAATAAAAATAATCATTAACTAAAATAAAGTCATGAATGAATCATAGTGTGGATTCTAGTAACAGGCAAATAATTAACTAATTAGGCATGAAGCCTTACAGTATTTAGCAGTCAGTATTTTGATAATAAATCAGATAATTCTTTTAAGCGTGATTTTTACAATAAAATAATTTAAAATTATTTGAATTATTTCCTATAAGACTATAGTGTATGAGGGTAACTACGCTAACCGAGGTTGGCCTTATCGCTCACTAACAATAACATCTACGCTAACAAGGTGTTAATGTGGCTGACAATGGGCTTTTCTCTCCATTCACTAGAATATATTTTTAACCTACGCTAATCGAGGTTTTATAGTAGCTTACGGTGTCAGATTTTCGCTCCGCCCACAAGAGCGTAAATTTAGAACCTACACTAACCAAAGTTAGTCTTAATAACTCCGTGACCGTAGGAACTACGACAACCCGAAGTGTTATAGTGGTTCCGAGTATTCCTATCCTTTCCACCGTCTGTACCCTTTTCCTCTGGTATACCCCCTGCTCCCGTACATACTTTCCAGTATTGCTAATATTGTTACTTTTTACTGCACATTTGCACCGCTACATGTGCCGCTTGTATTACGCTCTGTATCTAAAACCTATTAAATCATTCTTTTCATTTATATTGACAGCTATTAAGTTTCACATTTATATTTCTCTTTGTATTTATTTGTGTTTTCTATAATAATAAATAAACTTATAGTGTAAACTGTGAATGTTCTTTCATATCGTTAGCAGGGTTTTCTAATTAGTTATAATAAAGAATCCTTCCTTGTTTTTACATTTATTTATTCACGTTCGGTTTCAGCTTTTGGCCATCATCAGGTGAAACTGTAAAAATATTAGATTATTTTACATATTACAGGTAATAAAAAAAATCACATAAAATTATGATATAACTCAGTGTATCTCATATCAATGTATATCTGTAATCTATTACTTAATTTGTTAGTTTTGTCGTTTAATCTATTGCTTAATTTGTTAAACGACGAAACTAACAAATATAGATTACAGATGTAAACATAACCTAACAAACACTGATATACCATAATTTTATATATTTTTTAATTTTATTACCTCTAATACGCAAATTAATGTAATATTTTTGCAGTTTGACCTGATGATTACCAAAAGCCAAAACCGGTCGTGAATAAATAAATGTAAAAACAAGGAAGTACTATTTATTATAACTACTTACGTACTTAGCTGCCCATGTCTTCAGCGAGTACACTGAAAACCGAAATCGAGTGCATGGAATGACATCGTGCAACAGGTCCAATGTGCGGTTGCACGATAAATTGACCTGGCGCCCGAGATTCATATTTCCGGAGATATTTATATTCAACAGTAATATAAAAGAAGCGCCTTTTGTGGCATAGCTACACTCGGCAACATTATTGAATAGAAAACGTGTACCGACATACGCTACATTAGAATATTATGATTCCTAGAACTTAATTGTCGGGAGCGAACACTCCAAGAGAACGAACAAATTCTGAACTAATATTTTTGTTCCAAAGCAGCCATCACAATAAGTAAACATATGTATAGTTCACGATATTATTAAAAGTAAGTAATAAAATTATACCTGATCACGTAAAATAGTCTCACGAACTTACCTGAAAGAAGCAAAAAACAAATTTAATTCATTATTAAGAAATGTCTCTTATAATTATTTTGAATCATGATTATTAAATTAAATACAATGATTATAATATAAAAGTATACAAATTTGTAGCAGGGCCGGTATGAGATGGATGCAGCGCGTTAAACTTTAAAAGGTGTTGCATTACAATTTAGAATACACGTTCAGCCGTGCATTTCCTTTCTCCACACCCAAAATGTGTCACTTTAAAATTTTCAAATATTCAGTATTTGCACTAAGAATGTTGCATAGATCTTGGCCTTCTTTTACGATGCTGCAATAGCTAGTTATTTTTCTGTTTGACATTGATATAGTACTTTCAAAGTTGGCATAATTTATCGACATGTATGACTTATTATTGACATTTGATTGTGTCGCTTGTTTCTATATACTAGCATTTCCAAACACAATAAAGTAAAATGAAATTAAATGAGTTTGAAAGAAAGAACTGCACTTCCGTTAAAAACTGCGGTGTCGCAAAAAGTTGCAGATATTTTAACTTTCTGTTCCCCTAGATTTAAATGTTGTGATACCGCAAATTACTTGACCTTGAAATTAATAAACCAGTAAGCGTAGCGCCGCTAAAATGCAAACTGCAAAACCGCTGTCATGTAAACGAAGCTTTAAGGTTGTTTGAAACAACATACAAAAATTGGAAAGCATTACGGCTCTCTAAAGCAATTATTCCGATTACAATATTTTAAATATTCCGCGAAAAACTTCTGCCTATATCTCAGAAATATTTAAGCGAAAGTTGAAAATTCTTGCGCTACCATAAAATTAAAATTTGCGGTCCATTTACGGGAAAACAATTTTAGTAGTTTCTTTTTGAATTTATTTTGTCGAATAAATGTAAATGAATAAATAAGATCCTTGTGCGTGAAAATAAGAATAATTATAAAATAAGTTTGTGAGGGAACCAGAACAGAAACTGTAAATCAATTTTATTAATAATTATTGGCGAAGTAAATTGATAATTTACAAACACCATTTTGAGTGTATTATTGTTACGCAATATCGAGCATAACTAACATTTCATTTTATTATTCTACATGGCGATATTGATTTATATGAATGAATATTTTATTTAATTGAATTCTTAAAACGTACCAAAATAGTTACCAATACTATTTCATTTTAGTGCCTGACCTATTGAAAGACGATGTGCTTTTGCTAAGGGTTGTGCAATACCAATAAATACATAGATAGAGATACGATTAAATCTGAAAGGGCACGCACAACGTTAGCAACGGTTAATAAAGTATAATCTTTTATTTTGACTTCTATTGGAACATCTAGTGAAATATAATTCGCATGTTCTCACTAAATAAAACTATAACTTTTATCTGAAGTAAATAGATTAAAACAAGTAAAAAAACAAAGTGCATTCTTCTAAAGCAATAAACGATCTTAGAGTACCTACAAAATGAGAACAGGAATTGCTACGCAACCCATACAAAGATTCCCCTCTCGGCGAGTAACCCTCTCCACCTAAAAAGAACATGACAATATAAAGATGATCTCTATAACGACATTTTTCATTAATTTGATACTCGATTAACTTCACTCCTAATTGTTTCACTCCTGACATTAGGTTACAAGAGAAAGAATACTTACAATATGATACAACTTTTCTTTATGTAAAATAGAAAATATAAAATCGTGCAGCTCTGAGAATACACATTTTGGATATCAGATGTCGATTTCGGTACATCGAGTAACTTTTTTGACACTTGTAGAAAAATGTGTATAGATACTCTCACATAACCAATTTCTTTGCAAATATTCTACAGGACATCTGTAGGCTATAATTGTCTACTAGTAATTCTTAAATAATTGAAATACTGTAATTACAAAAGTAAGTGAAACACCAATGTGACATAAAATACTGCAACGAGGCAATTAGTCCTCGTTCCGGTCTAGCTTCATGACAGAGAGATTGAGCATTTGATACTTACAAGTTATGTAAATAATGCAGGATGGATAGATTTTATGAAAGGTTATTACTAAGCATGTTGTGTGTTAGATACACGAGTTACAAGAAGGACAAATGGTAGAGTTTCATTTAAACTTTTATTCATGAAATAAAGTATAGTTTAAAAGCAGTTAAAACATCTGATTTGCATTAGAATTTCAGTATAGAAATGCATGTGTTTGGCGCCGGAAAAAAATCTTCCATTGGATAAAAACAAAGTGATGACATAAAATTATACAAATTATGTGTACCACGGTGGGGACACTGCTAATCGGTCAATAAACAATCGATAGCACAGCGAGCTATTTCAATGTATAAGTGAATAAATCAACTTAATTGGTACTAGATCTATAATAGGTGAACGCACGTTGTGTATGGTGTATGGGTGTGCGTGAAGATTCCATATATGATTTGAGTTATGATAAACATGACCGAAAGTAATTAGTAAAATATAGTAAGAGGTATTCAAGTAGAACACATTAGATTAATGCAATATACCATAGGCAGGGGAAATGTGGTAAGAGACTTCAACGTAATGAGAGTAGGAAATTTAGCTAGTAGAAAATTTTTTAAAAAGTCCCATAGAGTTCACCGAAACGGATTTACAACAAGCAAAACCCATAAATTTGAACAAAACACCATAAATTAATTCAGATGAAATTATAATTATTATAAATAAAATTATTAAATTTAAGTGTAAATGAAATTAGGCACGAGGCCTTGTAGTATTGGAGAGTACAGTATTTGATAATAGTTAAACAAATCTTCTTAAGTATTGAATATTTTAATGAACGAATAAAGTAAATTAAAGTATTAGGCAACGAGTTTAATTGTCGAGATAAAGTAAGATAAATCTAAATGAGGAAATAAGGTCACTGTGCGTGAATATAAAAATAATTTGAAATTAAGTTTGTGATGGATCAAAAGAAATTGTAAGTAAAACTATTTGATAGAAGTAATCTGAGAATTTACAATCGCCATCTTGATTAATTTATTGGTACATAATGTATGACTGTGTATAACATTTTATTGATTATTTTCGCGTTATTTATTTGAATGATCGAATATCTATCGTGAAGAACATAAGTGAAGAACATAAGTAATTCAGCAAGAGAAGCAAACAAACCACATAAACAACATGATACCAAATATAATTTCTTCCATTTAGAAAACTTATCCATGATGTCACCACACGAAGATGGTCTAAACCGCCGATCCGGCGAAATTTGACCGGTTCGGAAATTTTACTGGTAACCTGCCTGCGTTAAAAAAATTTAAAAAAAACCACCGGTCAGCGAGATTTTTTCACAACTTTATCAGTCCGAGATTCAAAAAAGGTTGAGGTTGAGAAACGCTGGTCTACGCTGCATACAAATGTGCAATTTAATAAGATAAATTTTGTGTCAAAATTTAATAAATGCAAGACAAAAATGTCTCGAAAATTTTCATCTAAATTTTTATGCCTAACTTTACCGCTGCTCTGTATTATATTCTACATAAAATATATTAAGCATCGTCAAAGAAATTGAATTGGTACTTCCTATTGATTTATTTATTCACTTTTTGACTCATTTCTGTTTCGCTGTGACCAACTATACCTTAGCTAATCACAACTACAACTTTTGACCAATTGACCAACTAGTCTTTTTGTACTTTTCTTTGAAAATTTTAATTTATAAATTACGATTCTTAAAATAAAATAAATTACGCCTGTTAAGCACAATGTAATTTTATAACACAAATTTTATAAAAAACATTTATTCTGATGACGGCTATTTAGCCTATATACTGTTACTGATTTTGCATGTAACCACTTGACATAGACTTGTTTGAAATATTTTAAAAATTAATTGTATATTTCAAAAATTTATTGTATTTAAAATACTTTCAAATTATTTTAAATACTTAATTGTAATTTAAATAGTTGGTCATTAAAATACTTTCAAAGCAATTAAAACACTTAATAGTATTTAAAGTACTTATTTTTAAAAACTAAAACACTTTTTAATAGTAATTGAAACGATAATATTACTTTTCAAATACTTTAAATACGTGCAATAAAATACTAAAAGAAAATAAAATATTTAAAAAGAATTGATAAGTACAAACTCCCAACAATGCTTGGGGAGATTTGGATTTTAGCCGCGCGACTTACAATTATTAGAAATTCTTTCCAAAAGTAATTTTAACTAAAATAATTTCCAAGTAGGCATTTAAAATACTTATGGCAATTTTTGATAATTAAAATACTTCCAAAGCCATTAAAACAGTTAAATGTAATTAAAGAACTATTTTTAAAAGCTAAAAATACATTTCTAAAAGTTGTTAAAATTACAATGAATTTTCAAATACTTCAAAAATATATTCATTAACAATCTAAAGGCAAATAAAATATTTTAAAGATGAGGTAAATATAGTTACTCCAGGCACTGTCAATATGCTTGGATTTTTAGCCGGTCGACATACACTTGTAAAATATTTCCAAAAGTAATTGTATTTAAAATACTATCCAAGCATTTTAAACACTTAAATCGTCATTTAAATAATCAGTAATTAAATCTATATCGAGTCACTCGATATAGACTTGTCGGAAAATAATTCCAAAAGAAATTGTGTTTAAAATACTTTGTGTTTAAAGTATTTTAAATATTTCAATGATAATTTAAATAATCAATAATTAAAATACTTTCAAAGTAATTAAAACATTTAAGAATAATTAAGTACTATTTTAAAAACTAAAAATACTTGTAAATGTAATTAAAATCACAATTAATTTTCAAATACTTCAAATATATTCATTAAAAAACTAAACGCAAACAAAACACTTTAAAGAAAAAAGTAAGTAGAATTACTCCCAGCACTATGCTTGGATTTTTAGCCGGTTGGCATACACTTGTAAAATATTTCCAAAAGTAATTGTATTTAAAATATTTTCGAAGCATTTTAAATACTTAAATCGTAATTTAAATAATCAGTAATTAAAATATTTTCAAAGCAATTAAAACATGTAATACTAATTAAAGTACGTACTTATTTTAAACATCAGAAACACTTTTTTAAAAATAATTGAAATTACAATTACTTTTTAAATACTTAAATATAATATAGTAAAAAACAAATTCACAACACAAAATTAATTCAAGACCACAATAATAATGTAACAAACCAACAAATCAAATTAATAACAATTAATTAACAAATAATATAAATGTATATGGGAAAATAAAAATTTAATCAGTTTAAAATAAAATCTCAAATGGCGCGAATACATGAAATAAATGCCATCCACATAAAATAATGATCAAATGATGCCGCTGAACATGGAAATAATACACAAACGTGCCGCCTTTACGCGCGCAAAAAAATCAAAGCGCATCGCCATATATACTCTTAAGACGCCTGCGATACAAAAAATACCGGCGAGCTTTCGGCATCCTTTGTCATAATTTTGTGTATTGTGTCTATTACACAAATAGGGAATATTCAACAAGTCGTTAAGCTTTTCATCCTTTAATGCTTTCAACTGATGTCTTCTCTGATTGGTTATTGGTTCTAGGAATTTAAGCTGTAGGCGTTTCAATGAAACCTGAAACTTGGGGAACAAAAATAGGACTGACCATGCTGAGGAGATTCTGAGCAATCGAAAAATCTTTAAACACTTGTTCTAGTAAAATCCTGTATATTTTTATGATATTATGGTAAACCTCGTAATTCTCTATACAACAATAGGCAATATGAGGTGTCAAAGTTTAAAACTTCCAAAGCTTTAGTTCCTTATATTTTAACAACTGGTCGTCACCATGATATGATAACCTAAGCAGGCGGCTAGCCTAGCAATAATAGGTATGTGAAAAGTTCTAGGAGAAAATATTTTATTCTAGTTATAAGATGATACTTTTGTAAAGACGGCATCAAATCCGTTTCAGCAATATAGCGAAGTTATACTGAAAAATAGCTCTTTATAGTGTTGTAGCAGATATGCGTTTCGTTACTAATCGACCATCATAATAAACAGTTATTGAGCTAATTCAGCTTACTTAATATTAATACGCCAGTAATAAGATGACAAGGTCACAACTAAATAAATTATATGCAATACGTAGAATTGAATTTATTGTGTGAGGCTTTAGGATTTATCATCCTCTTCAGCCTGGAACTTGTGATAAATTGGTGAATTATAGATTGTTGGTAACAATACGTAGTAAAATTCTTGCCTTTTATACTTTTTAAAACGTTTCGAATCTGTTAAACGTTAAATCTACCAGTGATGCTATATACTGAAAATTTGGGCTACACTGTATGAAATATAGTGTGGCGCTGGCGAACTTATCTTCGAAATATTCAAAGGAAAAAATACAACACAAAATAGACTCAGTCTTAGTTGATTTTTTATAGACTCAATAGATTTTTTATAGACACAAATTAGACTCAAGTCTTAGTTGATTGAAATCTTAGTTGATTTATTTAAATTGCAAATTCTAATCAATTAGTTCTAATCAAACAAATCTATATAATACTAAGTAATTAAAATTTGTGAAATATCATCTCGATGTACCGTAACGCTCGTTACGTGACTATTTTCATGAATTTTATTTTCTTCCTGTATGTGTACTTTTATGTTCATCCTATTCTTTTCATTTTTTCTCTATATCAAAGAAACATATGAGACGAATGTTTCTCTTTGTTGTTGGATAATATGGAGACAGATGTAAATTTACATTTTGCTATATATTCATTTTGAATATATTAGGCATCCCAGCCAATGCATTTATTTGTGTCTTTTTAGATTTTGTTTTTCAAACAATTTAGTTCTAATGATTATTTATTGATTAAAATTCAATCATATTAACAAGAGTAATTTGCTTTGAAAGTATTTAAATTACCATGTAAATATTTAAAGTACCTCGGAAGAATTTGAAAAACAATTATTTTTGATTTTTTTTTCCAGCAAGTCTATGTCCAGTGGCTAAAAATCCAAGCATATTGAGAGTGCTGGCTGTATTGTACTAATTAATTATTTTAAAGTGTTTTATTTACTTTTATATTTTAATGAACGTATTTAAACTATTTGAAAAGTAATTGTAGCTTCAATTACTTTTAAAAAGTATTTTTAGTTTTAAAAAATAAAAACCCAAGTGTTTTAATTGCTTTGAACATATTTTAATTGCTAAGTATTTAAAGTAAAATGGAAGTATATAAGTTCGGAAGTATGTTATGTATAATTTACTTTTGGAAATAGTTACCAAGCCTATGTCGCGCGACTAAAAACCCAAGCATATTGGTCATGATCGGAGTAATTGTACTGATCAATTATTTTAAAGTATTTTATTCACTTCTAGTATTTTAATGAACTTATTTAAAGTATTTGAAAAGTTTTTGTAGTTTCAATTACTTTTAAGAAGTATTTTTAGTTATTAACTGTAAGTACTTTAAATACTATTAAATGCTTTAATTGATTTGAAAGTATTTTAATTACTATGTCTTTAAATCACCACGGAAGTATTTTAAATACAAATACTTTTGAAAATATTTTCCAACAAGTCTATATCGAATGACTCAAACTCCATAATTATTGAAGTGCTGGGAGTAAATTACCAATGAAGTATTTAAAATACTTCGAATGTATTTTAAATACAATTACTTTTGAAAATATTTTCCAACAAGTCTATATCGAGTGACTCGAACTCCATAAATATTGAAGTGCTGGGAGTAAACTACCAGTGAAGTATTTAAAATACTTCGAATGTATTTTAAATACAATTACTTTTGAAAATATTTTCCAACAAGTCTATATCGAGTGACTCAAACTCCATAATTATTGACAGTGCTGGGAGTAAATTACCAGTGAAGTATTTAAAATACTTGAATGTATTTTAAATACAATTACGTTTGGAAATATTTTCCAACAAGTCGGTCGAGAGGTTAAAAATACAAGTATATTGACAGTGATGGGAGTAATTGTTTTTGTCAATTATTTTAAAGTATTCTTTGTCAATTATTTTAAAGTATTTTAATTACCACGGAAGTATTTTATATACAATTGCTTTTGTAATTTTTTGCCGACAAGTCTATATCGAACGACTCAAAACCCAAAAATATTGACAGTGCTGGGAATACTATTTTATAATTGTAATTTCAATTACTTTTAAACAATATTTTTAGTTTTTACTAACAAGTAGATTAATTAGTATTACATCTTGCAAATGTATTTTTAGTTTTAAAACATAGTACTTTAATTACTATTAAATATTTTAATTATTGAGTATTTAACTTACCATTAGAGTATTTAAAATACTTCGGATATATTTTAAACACAATTTCTTTTGGAAATAAATATTTTCGGACAAGTATATACTTATCGAGGAAATCATATCGAAAATTATTAACACTGCTGGGAGTAATCAATTTATATTATACTAGAGGATTAATTATTATGTTAAATTAATTAATTAGCTTAATTAGCCTGGGTATGTTAATCCTACAATAAATTTCTGTAGTTTAATTTATAATTGATATTATCGGATGGGTACTACTAAACAGCGGTGGAAAGAAATAAATAAGATAAATATATAGTGTTATAGTGTGCAATGTTATAGCGTGCATGAATGTGAATTTTAAGGGTGCTCGGGGACCCCGTAATAACTTGAAAAATAAGAGGAACGTGATACCTTTATTTTATTAAAAAAAAACTATAATTAGCGCGCTAAACTCTTAATTAACTCAAATTAGTGATTTGTTGTCGAATCTTTTACATGGATAAAAACAATTCTTGTACCTATGTGCGTTAAACAGACACGAATGATCTGAAAAGTGACTACAGCGAGCACTTTGTTTTAAATATTGATTCTTGGGAATGTAATACTGCTCGTGTTTCTATAATGTTTGATCTATTTCAACGTATTTTCTACGCTCTGTGCATGTGTCCCAAGTGAAACTGCTATTACAGCATCCTTGCTACTTAAACGCCATATTCGTTTAGTCTATCTTCGTCTGATATTTGCAATGAACGATCTATCTTTGTCCATATTCTTCATTTCGCTTTTAATCTGTTTCTTAGCTTTTATTTTACGTGATTTGCTTTCGTTTCCTCACCACGCTTTTTTTATTATAATATTTTTTAGTTAATAAACTGTAATTAAATAATAAGGAGAAAACAATAGTATCGTTTTCTTTCCTATGAATATTTTGTCGCATATTAATATTGCAATTATTATTTTTGATTGATTGAATAGCGGACGATTGAGATATCAGACATTTAAATACAATGTTAAATAGACAAAGACAGTGGGTTTTTAAATATAACAACTGTTACTAATTTTTACTCGACACTGCGAACTACATACGAAAAATGTGTACACTCATTCTCCTTGAACGTTCATCGTGTCTAAATTATCTAGAACATCGCTTCCCAAACTTTGGTACGCATTCTCAAACAAAGATTTCTACAAATGCTACAGTTTTCTAAAGTTTTCTACAATCTGTATGCAAAAAATGTAGTTGATTGCTGTTAGTTCCAGTCTACTGTGATATACCAAGGTAAACAAGACACTTTTATCTCAAGAGCCAGATTTCTTCTTATTCTTCTTCTCTTCTTCTTCTAATTCAGCCATTGAATATCCACTGCTGGATGTAGGCCTCCCCTTTCTCCTTCCATTCCGAACGGTCCATTGCGACTTGTTGCCAGTTTGTACCTGCTGCTCTTTTGATCCCATTTGTCCATCTTTCTGGTGGTCTGCCCATAGGTCGCGT
>WYDF02050188.1:0-12129 GCA_009867245.2 Adranes taylori
CCCATTTGGCCCTGCTCCACCACCCTTCTTAATCTTTCCCATTTCCCTTATTATTTCCTCTACCTCAATTTGTTCCTACATTCCTCCTTTCCATTCCCTTCCATCCTTCCCAAACTATATGCCTCCTTTATTTTCACCTGACAATTCATTTCTCTAGGTAGGGTGTGACTTATTTCCTCCTCCACTCCGCCTCTCCCCTCCTTCAACCCATTTACAATTACATTACACCTTCTCTCCCTTCTTTGTCTCTCTTGCTCTGCGTCCTCTAATTCTGTTATCCTTTGTTCCAGCTGTTCCTTTTCCTTATTCCATTTTTCTTCTTTCACCTTCACCATTTTCTTCCATTCCTCGTTCTCCACCCTTATCTCCCTCATTTCATTCATCAACATTCCCATCTGTCTTAAAAGCTGTTTCTCGAATTTGGTCATTGCTTCACTCCCTTCTCTCCCATCCTCCAATTTTTCCATTTTTTCAGTCCATTTTTTTCTTTTTATTTCTATTTTTTTAATGTATGTATTGATAAAGGTATAAAGTGAATACAGGTATAAAGTGCCACTCTTCTCTATTCCTGTCTAATTCGGCAACCTTATGTTTACAATGTTTACAATAACACGCGTATTTATTAGAACTTTTTTTTGCTAATCGTGCGCAAATATGAATATTATATACAATATCATACGTTTCGTTATTGTTTTCAACACGCCTTAACACATTTCTTCGCGTATCTTCCTTATTTTCGCACCAATTGATTCACTTCTTATTTCCTTATACTCTCCCCACTTTCACCTTTATTTTTAACCTTCACTTCACAATTAATTTCTTCTATGACGATAGATGATCAACTTATATCCGGAGCTACACAATTTACGCGTCTACCATCTATTAAGGTTGCAACGATTTTCATATCTCTCCTAATTTCTTTGTATTGAAAATAATAATATCATACGTACATCAACCTAAAAATGTATATTTATTGTAATTTAATGCCTATAAAGTGGCGCAAATAAAATCTTCTCGTATTGTCATTAAAATGGTTTGAACTAAAGTTAGTTGAATTAGAAATATCAAAAACTAAAATAAATAATTAGAAGGAAAATTTTCAGCAATAAACATATTTTCCTATACTTCTTGCTTGGACACTGGATACAAATGAAATACTTTTCGTTATTGCAAGGTAGGAGTAAACCCAGACGCTACATCTTCTTCTGCAACTCCAAGAATGCATCTGATGGTACTACGTAACTTACGTGGCAAACGCAAATTTATCGTGAATATTTTCATATATTCTTGTACTAGTAGAATTAATACTTGCTTTACGAAAATACTCTTTTCTCTAATAATTGGGTTTTCCTTGTACTAGGAGTTAACGAGCAAAATCTACAGGAGCCGAAAAAATTGCCAAAGGTCATCTGTGATTTCGACGAATTGATGAACTTTGTGAACATTTCTCGTCTAGAGAATCTACTCCATTTCTTTTTGCATTATCATAAGCAATTATTTTCGGCCTTTCAGTAATAACGTCAGTAGCAATCCTATCTGCATCGAGGTTAATAATAGTGTAGCCTTCCCTATTTTCCCAACATTGGAAACCAAAGGACATTCTTCTCTAAATCCGTAACATGTAGATCCTATTGCTTATTTCTTTTTGGTAGAAAGTTTGATGGAACTTCACCCTTACCTTTCTTCATTGTGCCAAAATATGTCAATTTTTATTTCAACAAAATATACATTAGTTGTCCTGATGTATGCTAGTTTTCGGCCGTAAAATTCCTACTGCTCTTGAACATTGGTTTAGCTAGACGAATGACAGTTTGTGTACATTTCCTTATTTTTTTTTTCTTTGGAATTAAGGCCAGTACCGTATGTGTCTTTCCCATAGTAGATATAAGCATCATAAGAATACCTAACTATAACGAGCGTCGGTAAGTCATTCCATTTTTTAACCCATATCTCGCAGGTTTATTAGACATGTACATTTTGAGGCTACATTTTCCTTTGAAACTAACGAGAATTTCATCTACTGTTGCAGATTGGTCCATAAACAGGCGAAGTCAAGACAATTTTTAATGAACTTATCAAATACAAACGAAATTGCAGCATCTGGAATTTTCTTCTTCCTCTCGTCTCTTTCTTCATGATTATCAAACCGCAGACAATAAATCTTTTAATGCTCATGATAGATCTGAATATTTCTTTACCAGTACCATTGATTTTCTTGTGAATGCCGGTAAATATTTAGGAAAAATGGTTTCTGGATTTTTCATGACTGGAATTTAATACCACCTCAAAAAATAAATAACTCCAAAATCAATGAGCCCAAAAATGTTTCTAGCTCAACGATGTTGGTCTCCTTCACATCAGTTTTACTTCATTCGACATATATCATACGCATTTGTCTAATGTCTTGTTAGTCCACACTAAAACATACAGTAAAATGTTTCTCCTTATTAAAATATTTCATACAGCAAGAGGTTCGACTCAGGTACAAAGTTGTTGAGCTTTTGAGATCAAGATAGGGACTTTTGTAATATAATACTGTTTCCTTGACTATAATGATGGATATACTTCTGAAGAGGACGATCTGTGGCGATTTTTACCGTAAAAGTATTCCTAATTCATATAAGATGCTGAGAAAAGTTTATCACCTACCTCGTCCACATCTGAGCATGCAGGGAATATTTCCAAATCGGTTTCATGCTGAGATGCTGTGTAAACATTTCCTGGAATGCCTTCTATTCTAGTAATGTTTCTTCATAATACAAATCCCCGGATCACACTAACTTGGAATGACCGGCCAGATCTTTACAAACTATACACACATTTTTTTAACAAAACAGGGAGGCGTAGTCCGACAGACTACGTTAAACGCTTGACCTATGATAACTATCTAACCACACTAACGTATCCGCGTTGAAATGTTCCCGCACTTAGCTGTAATGTTTGGCAATGGGCCCCAGGTCTTTCGGCGATAATGTGTCCCATTCTCGGCGCAATTACTGCTTCAGCGGCTATAAACTTTTGTTACGTTTAGTATCAGAAGCGAGTATATGGTATAGTCCATCGCAGTAAGATCTAGCGAGCAGGGCGACTACATTGCAGATAAAATGAAATCCGTATAATACAACACGTCATTTTAGCATGATTTTCGCTATTTGAACGTCGTAAATTTTGTTGGAACGTCCATCACTTATTAACGAAATGTTGCTAGGCCCACGGAAGTACTAACCAAAACCAGTACTGATTGCAGATTGAGGCGAGGATCGACCACTCTCGTGTCCCACGGTGAAATGTTTTCTACCGGTGAGGAGAGCTTGACGACATCCAATTCTCAATTGATACCGTTCTTGCTTTTAACAAACAAAAGCATCGATTTTTCCTTTGCTAATCTATTGGTTTCTGGAACTGTTGATAATACGTTTTCTTCATTTTCTCAGTGTTTATTCTATGGGATGACTTACTGAAACAATTTGTTTGATAGAATCTGTCAAAACACATTGACTAGACAAACAATTAATTTCACATAGAATTTAACCTTAACGTTTTCCTTGTCCAAACAGTTCTAAAACAGCACCACGTTTGTTTTACATTGTGAAATAGATACAGTAGTTAGCGATAATAAACCACACAAAGTTGTTCTAGTATTTATGTACGTCTATATGTAAATACGTCTATGATAGAACCCAGAAAAAATTTTCAACATTATTTTTTATCATCCAATATTTAAAATAAATATATTACACAAAGTTTTTGTTTCCAGGTAAATTTCGCAAGGAGTTCCAAAAAGTCGTAAATTGTTCGATGAAAGAATCAGATAAATATCGTCGAGGACCATATGAGTTAAATAGTTTCTACTATAAAACAAATGCTACAACAAAACATTCGTCTCTGCATAGTCGTAATTCGCGTAAGGTAAATGAAAGAAATGGCACGGAGTCGGAAATGCGTCGATTAAATACAGCTATTGGCAATCAGGAATATGTTAGAAATTTGCAGGACGCTGAGGGCGATGACATGAATAAAGCCTCCTAGGACTATCAACTAAATCCTGCGGGTCTTTGAACCAAGTTTAATAAAATAGATTTGTGATTTTTATAAACTAAAATATGTAAGTCATTATTATTAATCTAGAGTGGTGGTCTACAAAGATGGCTGACTCACGGGACTCTTAATTAAAACTGTCCCTTAGTCGCGAGTCTTCTCATAGTACTTATATAAAGAGTCGCGGAAATATTATTGCTCCTATGAGACATTTCTCACAATCCTTATGAGTAGACTCGCTAAGCCATAGCGTTTTGTGAAGCACAGTTTGAAGACCACTGATCTATACTACATATACCTCTATACTACATCTATACTACATATTTAAGAACTTATGGATGGCTTGCAGCACAAAAATGATAAATAGAAAAATGAACTACTTCCAAGCAGCCAAATAAATACAAGTGTGAGAAGATTCAGTAGTACTACTAACAATTTAATCAAGACAAGAGGTGATGCCAGTATGTGACTTTTCTTTAAAGAATTGTTTCGTAGAACAAAATTCCTTTTAATTTTCCAACAATGAAAATAAGTTTTTAAGCACTGTCCTTTGAATCGTGTGACCGTCTCCGTTGCAAATATGGAGTTCGGTTTGGTCATGTGCGGGCGACCGGTCCCGTGGAGAATGAGCGGCCTAGCCTCGAGGTTCTCATGGAGGTCGGATTTATCGGTTCAATGTTTGAATATATTCAGGATAATGCAACCCTGTGACACTTTATCTATGTAGAAATTTGTCTGTTTTGATGATCCATGCTGATGATAAGGAAAGATGATCCAAACACAGCGAAAAAAATTAAAAAATTAAAATCCGCCTCGCCGATTACCGGGATTGGCATTCCACGGTTATCTTGAGTTCGCCTGCTTATCAGTAGTACCAAGTAAAAAACTCTAGGGGTAGACCTGTTTGCCGGTTCCTGTTGGTTATATTACATCAATAAGCGGGTCAGATGCTGTCGTCCTACCAGTTTTAATGACATTGATTCGCGCTCCCCCTGGTATGCGAGAGTGGTCACTCGCTGACTGTCCGCTTTTGCAGGTTATGTAGTTAAGTCCTATTGGCGCAGACATCTTCTTGTTTAGTGTACGCCTCGTTTTTGATTTGTTTTGCGTGGAAATGGAGAAATCTTTAACGAAGGACGACTGGTGCATCCAATAGTGTGGTATTTCCACCCACTAAAACTCCACTCCCTAATAGTAATGGACTGGTTGGAAGATATGGTATTGTTTTAGTAGGCTTTAGGAATTTACAGTTTCTTCAGTCTGGAATTGGTTTTGACTGGTTATGTACAAAACTGGTGCAGATAACTTGCAGGAGGAATGTTATGCTATAGCATTCGCTTTACAGCCAAGGAAAAAGTGCAAATTTCATTTGCTAAGCAAATACCTCCCAAGCTTTGCAGTCCGCGCAGATCCTAGCGCATATCCTAACTGTATTTAAATCTCACCGTAAGTACGTTCCTGCAGTCTGGCTTCCACTGGCCCTGGCTTTGCACTCAAAGAGTGTGTGTTGAGCGGTGTTGGTACAGCCGGAGTAAGGGTACTCGCAATCCTGATTCGGCCTCCGCCCTATGTGATGCAAATACTCACCGAAGCTGTCATGGCGCTTTAAGGTCTGTGTGATATTGTAGCTTAACCTACTTTAGTCAGCTACATACCATTGCTTCACGTGAGGTATGAGTTTGTACGACCATCTCCCCTTGGCATATATGTCCCAGTCTTCCTGCCACCTGGCTAGTGTCTTGGTACGCTCGTGTTCTGTCGACGTTTTACGATCGTAAGTCCTAGCCCTTTCCATAACTAGGAGTCTTAGTGGTGCGACCCCCACTAGAACGTTTAAAATCACGTTCGTTGTATTCTATTAAACAATCATGTGGTCCTTATCGGTCCTTATCGTCCTGGCACCGCATAAAACCCTGTGGATTCTACGTCGCAATACAAAAGCTTTCTTCCCGGTTCCTGCGCCGCCCATTATAGGCACTAGTCACCTGTGCACTAATTGCGTTGGCTATTTCTGCCGCATGTTTAACATGTGCCGTCTGTCTGAGAGAGTTGCCAAGAATCAGTCCCTGGTATTTAACTTCATTTGATAAACGCACTTCACAATGTTTACATGCATATAAACGTAAGATATATTTCAGTGCATTGCAGTTGCGGTGTTAGTGATTAGAAGCACGATGATTTGGGGCATGTGGACAGTATGCAAATTTTGAAACATTTATATCATTTGCAAGTTTGTTTTGATCCGCTTACTCAGAATGCTATTGGAGAAATACCAAACTTCGGCGAATGTTACAGCAGCAAAATTATTTGTCAATATTGCGCCACCTGTATTTAAACGGGTACTGCATATCAGTGGTCCCCTGACTTCCAACGGTCATATCATGCAGTAGTCGCAGCCGCAGCGATCACTGCTCAGCATTAACATAGCCACATCTGTTACGCTCGTTGCTCATTTATCACAGCAGAATGGCCAAAATGCTTCCGACGCAAAAACAAAGCAACGTGGGACATCGAAACAGCTCGAAACCGCAGCCTTCTAGCCTATCGTCTCTGTTCTAGCTCTACTCTGCATCCAAGCCAAATTTGGTACGCCACAGCTTAGAGAACGAATCCGGGTACCGATGGTAAGTATGTTGTTTACCGACTTCCGTAAGAAATATTATACAGCTGCGAGGCAAGGGAACCTGCTATGGTTGCAAACCTACAAGCTATACATGTACCGTCGTATGTACGTTTTCCGGATGTAATAGCAATGCACAAACACCATATATGATTGTTGCTATGTGAGTGCTCCTCCTTATGAGTATCTTTCTCAAGTTGTTTCACTTGTGAAACTTGAAACGAATAGCCCAACCAGAAACTGTAATACGGTTCATCGCACATCCAGTTGATTAATCATGAATTGCAATCGTGCCTTAGCCACGTATACTTTCGATATTAAGCAGTCCTAGTACCTACGACCTGTGTCTCTATTAAACAACAATACACGTTATTGATGAAGTAAAATACATACATTTTCATGAAGTGCAACTGACATAACAAACACTTCCGACGTACTTTACTATGTGGTATTTCCAATCTGTGTATTATTTATGAAACGACTTACGCATGTACAATAAATGTTTTTTTTATCACAAATTGAACAAACACACACAAAATGTTGCGTTTTGGCCAAAACGGAACATAGTCAGTATCCAACGACAGCCTCCTGCTTCAGTCGATTTAGTCAAAAGCGACATAGGGTAGTAAAGATACGGTTTTACCCTGAAAAAATTCGTTACTCATGCATTTCTATTGGGCTATATAGAGCGTAATTTGTTGTATAAAATTCCAAAAGTCCTGGAAAATCACAATGCGGCTTATCTCGGAAAAGCGGAAAATCTCTGGAAAAATGGTCATTTTTGAACCAGCTTAACTTGGGAACCGCTTCTTGTAGAAAGCATTTTTTAGTTTTATGACAAAGTTTATTGTCTTCAACTTTATTCATAACCACTTTTTAGATATTTCGAATATATTTTTAAGAATTTTCTATTCAAAGAACTATTAAAATTTTTTTACCAAAAATTTGCTTTGCAGTGGCCATATTTAAGAAAATAACACCTGAATCAAGTTTTTGTTCAAATAAAACTTATGCCTTGTCTTATTAGCTTTTTAGGTATGATGGGCTGATGGGCTGGAGTTAAGTATCAGATGAGTAATTACTAGGTGTAAACTCAAAAAGGCGGCGGTTAACGCCTGACAGCTTCGCTGACTGAAACTCGCCATAAAGCACAGCAATATCTGATGTTATAATTATTACCACTCAAGAATTTGATTTAAGAAAATATGATATTTACCAATGATATATTTATACTAATACATTTACAAGCCTTCTTTAAAAATAAAATCAGTTTAGCAGGTATATTGGAAATCAATCTCATGTATCGCAAATTCGAGTGTTTTCCGGGACTGCCTTATTTATTCTCAATCTTCAACCTTCAAAATCAATAACAAAAGTAGTATTTAAATCAAAAAGAAAAGAAACAACGGCAACTCAAATTTTAACGTCTACGCCGTAAGCACATGTAGAGGAATATTTCAAGCTAGTTTTGATTTTGACACAACTGAAACTTTTCTTGCATCTGGATTTACAACAGCAGCTTACTATATTCAAAATTAAACCGAGAGCGACATCTTTCTTCGTCCTTGTAGGTACGAACTAATTGTTTTTCTACCTTCCAACCATACTGTTCAGGAGCACTAATTCTGCCCAACCACTGTGATACTTGATGGTAGGCTTTGAGTGTGTGTTGTCTAGCTGTATCGCTGGTCGGTGCCAAAAAGGCCAGGTGAACATTTTTTACTTTTGATATCTTCGTCGGAAAGATGTGATTAAGAATGGATCGAGCAGTTCTCGTATTTCTTTACAAGTTTTAATTAGGTTGAAGGTTTTTTTTTCCTTGTTTAAATAAAGCTCAAGTGTCGCATCCTATCATGGCATGTAGAGAAAGAAGGTATTTCTTCAATTATCCTAGACCTTCTAATATTTGTAATATGTTACAAATTTTAGCAACTTTCTGTGAACTTCCTAGAGAGTAAAATTAAATAATTTTATTGTCATCACGATCTATTAGCATTATTAGAGGTCGATGTCTTCCCCTATTTCCACCCAATGGTTTTCGTTATGGTATTACCACCCTAGCATTTTTATAAACTGACATTTGTTCCGTAGATTCGCTAGGAAGTATTCTTGGGGGCATGAAAGCATTGTTGTCTCCGAAAAATGCAACCTCTTGCATAATCTTGCAACCAGGAAAGTGTTTGCAAAAATGACACATCGCAGGTCTAGTGTTAATACCCCGTATCTGACAAAATTTTCAAACATGATATTAATGGTTATACGGAATAAGGAACATTATTTACACATGCTATTCAATCCCGTCATTTTCGACGAAAATGTAATATACCGTATGTCTATTTGTTTAAATGCGTAACTAATATCCCGTATCCACTTATTGCAATATCGCGTATCTTATTGTTCGTCAAGTTTACTTTGACCAATAACATGTAACTGTGATGACAAGTTCACAGACTATTCAAGTGACATTGAGGAGTGATATTAATTTGAAAAAAATTTGAGTCTTTTTAATTCAATGGAAGTAAGTATCATTTGGATATTTATGTGTACAATTATATTTTCGATGTTAAATGTTTAAGTCTCATTTGTTCTAAAATATACTTAACCTCAAAATATTATTAACGTAATGAATTGTTTTCTGCAGAACTGAACAAAAACACAACAAATTTTATTATTGGCAACGAGTGAAGATAATGGTAATGTAGTAATTCACAACAAAATTTACTTGCCGAAAGTATTCAGTCAGAAACTGAAGGAAACCTATTTCCTGTACAAAATATAATTACTATTGAATACAAAAATGAAAAAAGTAATTATTACAAAAGTAATTTTTGCAAGCAGAAGCAGAAAAGATCAATGAAAATGGAACGAGAGAAATAAATGTGAAGAACTGCAAGAAACCGATAAGGAATGCGACAGGAATATGATAAATAATTACAGTAATCCAGAATTATAAATAGAAGGGATCAACAATGAAGGGGAAAATAAATAATTACAAGGAGAAACAGAAAACCCAATTCGACCATTATTAGGAAATCTCGAACAAGAACTTCGGAAAAAGATTTGTACAATAGAACTAAATCTAAAAAAATTAGATTAGAAGGATATGAATACGCATGACATAAAAGAAAGAACTTACGGAATTACAAGATCACCAAGAAAAATGGGCGAAACTTGTAAGTCAGTTGCATGTTCCAAATCGTAGAAACACTGAAGTATTTACAGACGACGAAAGGTCATCAATATTTCAAAAATTTTGGAAAAATATGAGTTCGTGGGAAGAGAAAAGAACTTATGTTACAGGAAATTTGGAGTATGTTAATAAAAAGCGGCAATAAACAGAGGGTTCTTCTATAGGTATGTACCTTATACCTATACTATTTGCGAACTAAGGATAATATACGAAAGAAGGTTTGTAAAAAAATGTTCCTTTCAACAGTATGGTTCTCGGTTGGTTGAAAAATACCGAACATGGATATAACAACAGCACTCCGGTTATACAAAGTCGTACGACACAAACTGAAAAAAGAGATTTTCTTCAAAACTGGCTACGAGTTTGCAGAAAATGAAATCACATTATTGCCGAAAAGATACAAATAGTTATATCTAGATACAATAATTATATCTAGATACAAAAGATACAATAATTATATCTAGATACAAAAAGTTATAGCCTTTCATACAAAATAGGAATTGTATTGAGCGTACAAAGAATTTTGCGAACAACAAAGTAAAACTGATTTTATTTTAAGCTTACCCATTTTTAAGGAAGAGTTTCATAAAATGAATTTATCACTGTAGAGCCTAAAGAAGGATAAATGCGATATCTGTTGCTCACATGAGTTAAATTACATAACGGAAAATGAATACAGTCTTCATGTTGTTAAAAAATAGAGCTCGTGAAGAAAAACCTATTGATAAAGAGACGGCAATAAATGGGGAATGTTATGTATTTACATGGACGTTCAAGCCGTGGAAACATGTGTGTCATTAATGCGAGTGCCTTATATTACAAGAAAAAGTGTTCATATTTTCATCATTTTCAATTTAGCCACGCATGAAAGTACAAACTACTAGTTTAGTGAGGTGGAGGGAGACGTAACAGCATCAACGTTTACAGGTTTTGTTACAGATTATTTAAAAAAGAATGGTTTAAAAAAAAACACCCATTATTTTATATTCGTATGGATGCATCTATCAGAATAAAAATTCCATTATGTCTAATGCATTATTAAATTTTTCCATACAAAACAATATTACAATAGAACAAAAATATCTCGTAAAAGGCCACACTCAAATGCGATGTAACGCAGTCAATTCCTTAATTGAGAAAAAGATTAAAATTAGACTAATATTTTTGCCGAGTGATTATGTTAAGATTAAAAGAGAAGCTAGGCAGAAAGTAGTACCTCTTCAAGCAAAATCTATAATGCATGATTTTTTTAAAAATTACGCCGACAATTTTACATGGATATACAAATCCATTCGACCAGAAAACAAGAAAAATGATCCGACCGTAAACGAAATATGTAGATTAAAATATTGTATGAGGAACAAGAAAATTTTATATAAAATAGACTATAATAACTAATACACAGAAATACTTTGCCGAAATTTAAACTACTCTGAAACAATACATTACTCGCAATTACATGATAATAGATTAAAAATTCCACTACCGAAAAATGAAAACATTTGCAACATCTAAAATTTGTTATACGGCAAGATTGTTATGAATTTTATGACAACTTGCCTTATGATTATTATTAATGTAGTCATATTGTTTATAAGCTTAGGAATATTATTATATTTTTATATTACAAAATAAAATACAATGTAATCTAATCGTATATGTGATCATCAAATACCCCGTATCTGAATTTGTTTTTATATTTGCCTGTTAATAACCCGTATGGGAAGTAATAATTTAAAATTAAGAAATAGTATAAAACGTATATATTTTTTAAATTAAATACAATAATCTTATTACGATTCAATATTTAGAGTAGTTAAAATCTAACTATATTTAAAACGCAAACATTTTTTCTGTTTCCTGCATAATTTACGCATTTACAGATACGGTATATTAGCTTTAAACCAACGATATAAGTTTTACATTCTTCGTGCAAACGAACTCTACCAGGTCATAATACTTTATGCAAAAGATAGCCTCCGTCTGTGATATAATGCAGTGGGAGTATAAAATTGAAATTTAATGTATCAGGACTTTGAAATACTTCCTGGAGGATTGATTTTAATCGATTTCTTAAAAGAACCTGAACAAATAGCGAGGGTGGATAATAGGTCAACTCAAATTTAAAGCATTCTTTTAATTTAAACATATTGGGAGAATAGATATCGTTGCAATGTCACAACCAGAAATTAAGAAATTAATTCTAATAGTTGTTCTTAATTAAGCAAGCAATCATCGAAAATTGCGAATCATATATGAGAGACCACAAAGGTAGAAAAAA
>WYDF02050210.1:0-12128 GCA_009867245.2 Adranes taylori
TTCTTGGCGTGAACCAGGTTTGTCATGAATTGGGTTTTAGAGAAGTTTATCCTGAGGCCCACTCCCTTTGAAGCAGTAAAGAGTCCTTGTAGCATTGCCTGTGCCTGGTCAAAGCTGTCAGCGATGAGTACAATGTCATCCGCAAACTTGAGGTTATTTAAAAACTTTCCGTCTATATCCGTCTAAAAACTTTCCGACTATGAACACTACCTAAGTCCAATTGAAGTCTCATTTGGGAGGCTGAGTAGGCAACAACTACACCGTGACGTTTAATGTACATACATTTCAAAAACTTGTTTTGGGCAGATTCAAGTCACTTAACTTCATAAAAGGGGAATCTATTGATAGTAACATCACAATAATTTTTAAATGTCAATTTAGCGTTAAAAGTGACCCTAAGATCTTTGAAATAAGTTACTCTTAGATAGCACGGTACCAAGATTTTTATTTTTTACCGGTACTAAGTTTTATTTTTAACCAGACCTCGGTATCTCCATTTTTTTTATAACATCTTTACGCGAAATACTTGATAATTCGACTTTTACTCCGTCCCCCTTCAGCTTCGAGTTATTGAGGTTCGACTGTATAATACTTTTCTGTATTTAATTGATTAAAACTTCTAGTCACTATTGTACCTAATTTTGTATGTATATGATTTTTAATGCTGCAATTAGCCTTTCCGCAAAGTTTAATAAATGTATCAGGTATGAATTTAGTCTATTACTGTCATAGTCCTTATTTATTTATTATTTCTTACAATACTATGAAATTACGATTTAAAATTTTAGGAAACGAACCTGAACGACCAAGAATTGACATTTATCCACCAGGTCCTATTCGTGTAACCGAAGGTGATCGAATTGAAATTAATTGTCGAGCAAGTGGTAATCCTTTACCACGTGTTACGTGGGCTAGAGTCTCAGGCACTCCATTTAATTCAAGAGTAAGTAATAGTAACGTTTTTAACATAATTGAGAATATATACAGTTTTTTAACAGTTTTGTGTTACTCGTAGTAAAATTAATATTTTCTGCAGCAGAGAGTCAAGTTGAGCTTGAAACATGTTGATTGAATACGCTTAGGAAACCCGGATGAAATATTAGAAGCTCGAAGTTCGTATAATCCTGATCTCATCTTAATTAGGTTATTTTAGGAAGTTTATTTCAACTCTTTAGTACATTATTTAGCGAGTTATGAATATTTGGGATCCAAGTATCAAAGATTTAATTTTGCTTTGAACTATTATTAACTGAGGTTCAATCAAGATGTAATCTACATTGTTCCAGTTCATTGTGTTAGTGTTGTTTAGTTTGTGACTAGTAATTCTAACGAGTTGTGTTTTATTTATTGTCTTTTTTCTACAGTGCAATATGTCAGCTTTTGATCTCTAGTAATTAGTCGTATTTAGTGTGGTTTAGGGGCTATTGTGTGTCCATTTTAGTTCTGTTTTAAAAGGGTGTTTTATATATATATATATATATATATATTTTTAGTTATCATATCGAGATGGCGTACTGCAAATACCTCAAGCCTCAATTAATGATGCTGGTGAATACGAATGTACAGCTGTAAACGAAGCGGGCTATGATA
The DNA here is from genome assembly GCA_009867245.2 of Adranes taylori. NCBI lineage: Eukaryota > Metazoa > Arthropoda > Insecta > Coleoptera > Staphylinidae > Adranes > Adranes taylori. The sequence goes on from WYDF02050210.1 coordinate 1,591, forward strand.
CGAGCCGAATTCAAGTATGGGTAGATGGATCAACACCTCCAGGACCACATTTCAGAGTCACAATAGAACCGCCTCATTATACAGGCACAACAGGTAAATGTCAGTAAAAATAACTGAAAAAGAGAAATATGATAACGAACTATATTCTGTTTTTTTTTTATGTAATGCAGATTTTTCTTCTGCAGTTCATTATGAAATATTTGACCGTGTTCAAGAATACTGACAAATATCTGTTTTTATTAGGAGAATCTTTTACGTTGACTTGTACGTCGAGTGGTGCTCGTTCCATAACCTGGTCGCGTGAAACTGGACCTTTATCGTATAACTCTCGCGATGAGAATGGCATATTGATTGTTAGCAATGCCAGACCCGAGGATTCCGATGTCTACATTTGTACAGTAATTGATTTTAATGGAAATACTGTAAGCGAGACAACAAGAGTTAATATCCTGCATGGTAGTTCTAGGTAACGAAAATAAGCAGTTTTTTTTATAACTGCGGAGAAGTTTATACTGAGATGTACAAGTTATCTCTCTTTACAATTGACGAATTTTTATAATATGTATAATATATTTATTAATGTATAAATAATATTTATTTCTCTATGATTCAGTACATATCCGACAGTGATGACGGAACCTGAAAAACAAACCGTATCACAAGGCACGAATGCAGAAGTTCGATGCGATGCGAGAGGTTCACCGCAGCCAACTGTTAAATGGACCAAAGTGGGCGGTGCGTTGCCACAACATATACAACAAGTCGGACCGATCTTGAAGTTCTATGATATACAAATTAGCGATAGAGGTGTTTATGTTTGTGTGGCGAATAATCCATTAGGATTTGCTCAAGGAACAGCAATTGTTGAAGTGGAAAGTAAGAATGCTTTTCAAATGAGAATTATTTTCTACTTTTATTGTGAATTATGGTATCTTCTCTACTAAATATTAACACGTTCGCTGTCCATGAATCATATACGATTCATAACGGGTTTCCATTTGTACATCTATGAAGCATATATGATTCATTTGGCTACTTATTGGTTAATAGAAATATCAAAAAGAGCGTGACATTAAATGATTTGTAATGGTATAGGACATGTGGATAAGATCCACGTAGCGAAATAATTGAGCGAAATAATTTACACACACTTATGACTCATGAATATCATTTAGGTACATCATTTCGAGGATTAAAGTGTTATATATTTATTTATACAAAATAATATAAACATTAAAAGAACAAATTTCAATAAATATGCAAATAATTACAAAGAATTTAACGCAATTAAAAAAACCAACATAATTTGCTTTGTGAAAATTTTCAAAATATATCTAACTGCAAATACTTTCTTACAAACTATACATTCAGTGTCAACTTGCTTAGCCGGTTCTCATTTCTTTATAACATTCACTGCATTGTTTGCGAACAATTTAACCATCTTATTTTCGCGGTATTTTAGAAATGCAATGAGTGTCAGATTTGGCTGATTCGCCTCCTATTCGATCTTCAGTATTAAGCAGTGAATAAATTAATTTTTCAATGAACTTTAACAACGTAACTTTCCCCATTAATTTCTTTACATGGCCGGATGTATCCGAAAAATTGTTTCTATCGAATCAGTTTCTTCTCTAAAGACTCATTAAGGTTGATTCAACTCGATATCTAAGGCTTAATAAGTACTTTGTCGGTTCCTAATTGGTTCTTACGAGGCTGAAAAATTTTACGAGTTATTTCACTAAAATTGCGGTACTTATTCATTTACATTTTTGAATTTCAATCATTCCATCAAATTTATTATTTGCAGTTGAGAAACTTACCCCAAGTAGGCCATCCTTAATAAGAAAATTAAATATATAGCACTGATTCCATCGATAAATTTAGATTTATTGACTTATTATAACACCAATATGGAGATAAGTACTTGTAACTATAACATTTCTAAACTGTAAGATGATGGCGTTTTTTTTTTATCCTTCTTGTTTCCATCTTTGTCGACTTTATCGGTGACCATGGTTGGTGTGCTATACGCGCTTGGTCGGCTATGGGGCCTTGCGATGGGTGCTCTTTCGGGTATAACTTATTGTACTTTTTTCTCATCTTTTTTCGGCAATATTTTGTATTCCTTCTTTCCGATGGGATTCTAGTCTTTCTATCATTTGTTGTCCTTCATGTTTGGCGCCTTTAGTACTTTCATTATCTCAGCATTGCGAATGTACTAACTTGCATCCAGGGCTCTTCTCAGAAGTTTGTGCTGCGTAAACCCCTAACGTGCTGCGTAAACCCCTCTATTTAACGTTTTTTCTGGCCCGCGACTTAGTGCAAGGATTCCTAACCATTTTCCTCCAACGACCTCCTCAAAAAATTTTTTTCAGAATTGACAGTGCACGTGTTAAGTCTAAATTACACTTATTCAAGCTTGTCGTTTTTATTAGCTAACTAAATATTTCGTTTGAATATTTTTACTCTAGGACGCGAAGCTCCTGTTCTCGAAGTATATCCAAGCGCTTCACAAATAATTTCAATTGGAAGTGGAGCCATATTACAATGCCGTATCATGGCTGGTATACCAAGCCCGGTATTGAGATGGCATCGGCGTGATGATCAGCCAATGGGAGTTAATATCGAGCAAATGGATGGCGGCGTACTAAGGTAATTTTTCGATATAATTAATTTATGGATGTCTTATTTTTATTATTTATATTTCAAGTAAATATGTTTAAAACAATTTAGATTTAATCAAATAACACGACAAGAAGCTGGTGAATATATATGTACAGCGGAAAATGTAGCTGGTTCCACGACGGCTGTAGCAAATATTGTCGTACAAGAACCACCATCAGTGACAATAAAACCGAGCGGTCTAGAATTAAATGTTCAAAGCGGCGACTATGTACGTTTAGAATGTAATGGCCATGGTATTCCTTCACCGACAGTTCAATGGAACCGGTATAGATATAAGGATACTCCAGCATTGTAAGTTTACATTTACACTAAATTTAATCATTTTTCAAACATTACGGTCGATCGAGTCGGGAATATTTTATTGTTACAATAACCCCTTGCGACCCTATTTAATTTCCACAAGCATATACTCTAGGGTTCTATTCATTTTTCAAAAATAAAACAAATTTTAATTTTTTTTTTATATATTTAATCCATATAATCAATTTTTTTGGTTAGTAAAATTAAAACATGTATATTATAACATATCTTGACTCGCATATGAACTAAATCCTAATGAAAAAAATTCTATCATAGAACAAGTTAGGTTAAGTCATAGAACACTAATTTCTATTTGAAGCAAGAGCAAATACTATATTTTATTCATATCCCGAAATCGGTGCATACAATATGATATGAACATAATTGTTGCCACATTGTTCCTATTGCGTGTATATCTTCTCTGTATGGTATTTTTGAAGATATTCGTCCGGATTCGCCAGGTTTACGTGTGCAAGTGTCGCAAAAAATATAGTTCCTCTTTTTGCACCTCACACCTTTCGGTGACTACAACCTGCACAATCCTTAGAATTAATTCTTTCGTTTGGAAAAATAAAATGGTGTTTATCATTCAGGCGTTCTTTCAAATCTGATGTTGATGGACGACTATTGTTTGCCAGATTTATCGTTCCTAAGATCTCCCACTAGTTGTTGCAATAACACTTTTCTAGACTGGAGGTGAGTTTTATATTTTGAACCATCTTCTTGTAAAATGAAACTGTTTATTATAGCCACCTCAAGATGTAACAAAAATACAATTTTTCTCCACCACTTTAGTGATTATCTTATAAATCCATAGCTTGCAATGAAATGGTCGACACGATCAACTGCTGCCATGTTGTTCGTGTACTCGATAATCTCTACAGGTTTTCTAATTTCTTCCACTGCTCCGATCCTTATTTTTCTCGTCACCAACTCATTCTCTGTGTCATATAAAGTATTAGCACATGGTTAGTATTCGTCGGCCAAGTTTGTTCCTGTATAATATATATACGGGAATAGAGGGTATCTACCGATTCAATGACACTTTTTACATCAATAAGACCCCGGCGCATGCATCATATTCTTATTACCTAATATGTATTACATATAATAATGTATTACATATATTAAATATTGGCGAATGCGTAGAACGTTCATGTTGCATTCACCATTCCACTTGCCTTGTCTATTGATAGAATATATTATAATATTGGCGAATGCTTCCGGGTCGATTTGCGGATACTTTTTACTCATTTTGTTCAGAGTATGTATAAGTGGATTCCGGTACTGTCAGATTTTTCCAATAATTTATTACATAAATGTAATGTTATTATTGATGTGAAAGGGGGATCAGGACGAATAAATGTGGCTGTTGTACTGGACCTAGTATGGTAACAATACAGTTATATACCCAATTTCTGATTTAGCTGCAACATATAGTCTAAGTCTCCACTTGGCGCGCTTTTGTGGATTATTCATTTTGAATATGATCCATCCTTTGAACCTAACAGTACTTTCATATACTGCAATATTTTGTGTAGGGATATAGTATTCTCTACATTTATTGTCAATGTAGTCCGATATTTTTTTACTTTTGCTGATGATATATGAGCTGTAGGCTGTTCTGTAGCTGTAGGCGGGTTCAAATGAAATCACCAATATATTTGGAGGAATCGTTTTTTACAAAAAACGTCGTTGAAAAAGGGATACCTTTCCTCTCTAATATATCCATTCCATTAATAAGTCCATTCCTCGCTAATATATTCTTTAATGGATGATATATCGTGTAATACCATGTCCATCATTGGAATGAAACTTGGGTATGGTGAATAGTTATTTAATAAACAGTAAAAATATATTATGATATAAGCAAGAACAAAATATAAAGAAAGATAAACTTAATAATAGAAAAGACAACGAACGCCCTCATTAATTGACGCGAAGTGAATGACATGAATGACAAAACGACTGACTAATGCATCTTATATGCGCGCGTAAGTCAAAACTGTCAATATACATTACCAGGTTTAGAATACATTTCAACATTCATAATGACACCAAAGAATGCTTTCATTTCAGTAAGTATAACGTCCACCCAATTCAACCATATTTTTGTACTCGGTTGTCGCTTTCTATATACTTTTCCTGTTAGTTTCGCTCAAAATCTCTTCAATTAGTTCATTGGTGAAAAATAATTGAAAGAATTTTACTTCTATCCATGCCCTCATCCACCCTCATCTAGCCTTACCGTAATCCATGCCCCCTAAACGTATTCGGCTTGTATATGAACACCTCAAACACCAAAATGGTTGTTTAGGGGTTTCTCTCTAAGAAGCTACGGACTACAAAATGATTGTGTTGACAAAAAGTGATGGAAGTTGTATTCAAAATTCACGAAACAGAAGTAGTTAAACGTGTATCTACTTTTAAATATCTCGATACCAACTTCCTTGGCATCAAATTTCCTTGGAATAAAGAAGCTCTTCACTAGCAGCGATGTACCACTCAATTTAAGAATGTGAATGCTACGTTGTTATGTTTTCCCAGTTCTTTTATATGGGAGTGAATGCTGGACCCTCAACTCTACTATGGAAAAGTATATTGAAGCATTTGAGATGTATTTGTACTGGTGAATTTTAAAAATTCCTTGGACGGACAGAGTTACCAATATTGAGGTCCTAGAAAGAATGAACAAGAAAACGGGGCTATTAGATACCTTCAAGAAAAGAAAGTTCCAACACATTAGTTATTTTATGAGAAAAACGAGATACGACCTTCTAAAACGAATTATCGAAGGTAACATTCACGGGAAAAGATCAGTGGGACCACATCAATACTCGTGCTTAAAGAATCTACGATGCTGATTTCGCTGCACTTCCTTTGAAATTTTCCGCGTAGCAGTTTCGAAGATTCAAATCGCCAACTTTCTGCTAGGAGACGGCAAGCAAGAATAAGAAGAAGAAGTTTACTGAATATTACTTAGATGTTTTTTGCTCTTTGTTGATACGGATGAATCCAAGTTTCCAAGCATTTGATAAGTTTTGAACGCTTGAAAATTTTAATTTAACTTGATTTTTAATATAAAAGGAAAAATCTAGCAAATTTATTATTATAACCTAACTCTTTGCGTTAGGACTCCACATACTGGTCTAAATGTAATTTTTAATGGTTGATAATAATTAAATGGGGATATAATGTAAGCCGAACTTTTTTTTTAGGTTTGGACTTGAATCTGGAGGATATGATCCATTTGGTGGACTTACTCCATTAACGGCTGTACTCAATCAAATGGCCATTTACGAAATTAGAAGCGCTTCCGTAGCGGATACGGGAACGTATACATGTATTGGAAAAAATGTAGCCGGATCGGATGAAGGACGTATCATGCTTCTAGTACATACGGATAATATTCCAAAACGAGGCGATATCACGGGTAAGTGTTGATAAATTTTCTTTAGCTGTATTTTTTATGATTTATTTTTTTGGTGATAATGTAATAAAATTCTTATATCCGGTTTAGTGGAAATTATTTACTAGTGTGAATAATTTTATAACCAGTAATATTTATGATACGTAAGAGTGTTATTATATTATTCTAAGTGAACAAGAAATAATTTTATTTTTATCATCAATATATTAAATTACATCCAATTTAATTTTAAAGCATAATTTAACATAATTATTTATCGTCGCACTGTCCATTTAGATTTCAAATATAGGTTTGAATTTTCAATCACCAATCGAGTTTAAGACTCACTAAAATAAGTGCAGAAGGTTCTGAAACGATGATAACGTTGAAGATTTACCAGGTAAATTTATTTTCAGAAAACTCTTCATCTAAACTGATGCTCTAATGCTTAAAATGTAAGTCTTTATTACTTTTCCCCTTCTACTCAACTCCCCTACTTTCTAATAGTCCAACACGTTCTATTGCGTGGTACGCCAATTATTCGTGAATTTATAGTGACGAAAAACTATACAAATGTTTAGAATGCGATTCCACTTTGACACATAAATCACATTTAAATAGACACGTGCTTTTTCATACTGACGAGAAATCATACTAATGTTTAGAATACAAGATTACTTTAAAATATAAATATACTTTCAACTAATACAAAGCTTATTCATACTGGCGAAAAACCATATAATTGTTTACAGTGCAATTCTACTTTTGGACGGAATAGTAACTTAAATAAACACAAGTTGATTTATACTGACAAAAAACCGTAAAAATGTTTAGAATGCGACTCTAGTTTCAGACATAAACAAAGTTTAATTAGACACAAGTTTATTTATAGTGACGAAAAACTATACAAATGTTTAGAATGCGATTCCACTTTGACACATAAATCACATTTAAATAGACACGTGCTACCGGTTACGCGTAGCTTGACTGTCTTTACCGTTTACCACCGTAGAGTCTCGCCCACCTATGTGTAACACATTTCTACACACTCATACATTTACCTAGCCTAATTATCAATATTGCTCAATTATTTGTTAATCAGATTAATTGTGCTGATTGAGCTACTATTAATTTCTTAATCAAAACTACTCACTGTCCTTTGTAGTCACCTTTGTTTAGGTTTTTTAGGTAACCATCTATTAATTATATTTGATAATTCTTTGTTCTATATTTCATAAAATTTGTTCTAAATTTTATATACAGTGTGATTTATTTTATATGATGATAAATTCTACTGCTACAATATGGTTGTGTGTTGGCTCTTGAGGGTTAAGCAAGTATGTTTATTTGAAGAATGCATGAATTTGTGTTTTGATGTGCGCAGGTATATTAATTATGCGAAAACATTGAAAAAGTTTGTTGTTATTATGTAATCTATTTGGGCATTTAATAGGTTTATACGTGCGTCATTTTTATGTATAGATATTTCATGAGTCAAGTCCCAGATGAATGGAAGAAAGCTACTATCATTCCGATTTACAAAAAGGGAGACGAAACTAAAGCCGTGAACTATAGACCAATCAGGTTGACATCGGTACTCTGCAAATGCTACAATATGGTTGTGTGTTGGCTCTTGAGGGTTAAGCAAGTATGTTTATTTGAAGAATGCATGAATTTGTGTTTTGATGTGCGCAGGTATATTAATTATGCGAAAACATTGAAAAAGTTTGTTGTTATTATGTAATCTATTTGGGCATTTAATAGGTTTATACGTGCGTCATTTTTATGTATAGATATTTCATGAGTCAAGTCCCAGATGAATGGAAGAAAGCTACTATCATTCCGATTTACAAAAAGGGAGACGAAACTAAAGCCGTGAACTATAGACCAATCAGGTTGACATCGGTACTCTGCAAATGCATGGAGAAAATGATAGCTGAAGACCTAACAATGTTTTTACTTGCAAAGGGAACAATTGGCAAAGCACAGCATGTATTTCTGCTTGGACTATCCGTAATAGCAATATGCTACTAATGTTAAATGAACTGACAAGCAAATTTGACAAGAATCGCCCAATTGATGTTATATATCTTGTTTTTGAAAAGGCTTTCGACAAAGTTCCAACATAAAGACTGTTATACAAACTAGATGCTATTTACTCAGAGGCACTTTGCTCCGTTGGATAAGAAGTTTTCTGATGAGTCACCTATCGCGCCCGGATTGACAATAATTTTTCCATTGAAAAAGACATACTTAACGGGGTGCCTCAAGGATCGGTACTTGGACCGACCTCTCTTATTTTTGTGCTATATAAGTGACATGTCAAAATCGATAGAAAACAGAATCAGTCACTTTGCTGATGACACGAAACTTCTGGGTTATCCAAGTGATATAAACGACAACACACAAGCAAACTCGGACAAACTTTATAATTGGGCTCAAACCTGACTGTTAGCGCTAAACTTAGATAAATGCGGTTTTACATTTTGGCAAAACAAACTCTGAAAACATTACACTCTTTTTGGAAACGTATTGAAAAAAGTAACCTCTCAGAGATATCTTGTAATTATTGTTTCTCGCGATTTAAAGTGGGAAGAACATATAAACGGCATAATTAAAAAGGCTAACACATTAATCTATTTAACAAGAAAAGACTTTCCACATTTAACATGTCAGATGTTCTTGATCATATACAAATCATGCATCAGACCAATATTCGAGTATGGATTCACAATGTAGAACCAGTACTTTAGCAAGGACATCGAGGTACTGGAAAAGGTCTAAAGGAAAGCAATTAAGGTTCCAAGTTCTCTCAGAAATCTACCAAAAGAGGAGCGGCTTTCAACATTGAAACTATCCACCCTATGGAACGCAGAAATAGAGGCGACCTAATTGAAACCTTTAAGATCCTTAATGGCCACTTCAGCTGCAACTTAGAGGATTTCTTTTCAAAAAACTCAAACTCCCAGCGGCGAGGTCAGAGGCTGAAATTAAAAACAGAACGATGCAGTAAGAATCCACGGAAACACTTCATCAGCAACAGAGTCGTTCTTCTCTGGAACTCACTCCCACCAAATGTCAAAACAAACTAGATTTACAAAAGTGTTAAAAAATTGCATGTACGCATAATTGCAGCTCTTATCAACTCCAAGTTGTCTGCATTGCAATGTTAATAATAATAGTAACAATATTTCTAGGTCTTCGAAAAGATTTAATTTGTTGTAGCCGTCGACTATATGGAGTGGTTCTAATTTATTTAGGTCTGGAAATTTATGTTTCGCTTCTAAACTGTGGTTTGCAAAGTTACTGTCAGTCTTTTGGAGTCTATATGATCTTATATGTTTATTGTACCCCGTGGGCAAATTCCTTCATGTTTGACTGATATAACAACTATTACACTCCTCACACTATAGTTTATAAATGCCTGATTTTTTAGAAATATTTCTTTTGTCCTTTGCATTGAATATTAGATTGCTTGGTTTGTTTGTGATTCTCAAGGCTATTTTCCTTTGACTATAGGATGTGTTCTATTTTTTCTGATAACAATAAAAAGAAATAAAATTTTATTCATTTATCATACGTTATTTGAAACTTGAAAATATTTTACTCTTTTTCAATCTATATTCGTTGTTATTTGAAATAATTTTACTTTTTTTTAATATATCCTTTACAAAAATTTGAAAATATTTTTTATTCTGTTTTAAACTTTCATTTAATAAAACTTATAAGTGTTTTATTCTTCTTAAGCTTTCAAGAACCTTGAATATATTTTTTCTCCTTTAAACATTTCAAATTCTAATTAATTTATTAATTGTTTTTTTTTTAGTTGTTAAGGCCACCTCATAAAAATTGGCTAATATTTAGCACAACCAACTTGGAACAAGATGGTTACAATATAACGGACCTAAATATTATTGGTAAACTTATATGTTGATATAAATTTTGAATTGGCAGCGTTGATAGGTAAGAATATCTGTAGCAGAAGTAAAAAAATCAGTTAACGCACTAAAAAATGGAAGAGCGGCAGGACCAGGAAATATCACTGGAGAACTTATTAAATATGGGACAAAAAACTAACCCAGATGCTCACAAATCTATTCCAAAGATGTATAAATAAATCAGAAGTACCAAAGGAATGGAAGTT
>WYDF02050221.1:0-12127 GCA_009867245.2 Adranes taylori
GTGTGTTCCAACAGACAAGAAAAAGGCCAAAGACGCGAAACAAGCGAGTATTGTGCTACTTGTCCCGGAAACCCCCGAAAAACCCGAGTTCGAAGAGTCGGTGAGTATGATGTTAGGGATAATGAAGTTGTGTGTGAGAAGTAAGTTAATGTGTGGTGCGGAAGTGTGGGCGGTAAAAGAAAAAGGGAGTGCAAAGAGGAATAATTATAGAAAAAAAAATGCAAATAGAAATATTAGAAAAACAAAGTACAAGTAGGAATCATGAACTAGAAAGATCCACGCCGAGCAAAAAGTAATATAGGAGCTACATACGTATAAATTCTGGGTGGAAGAGTTCAAGAAATTAGCAAAATATGAAATGGAAGTTATGAAAAACGTGGATGATATATATATACTTTTATCTGCTGCTCAAAGAAGGGAACAAAACAGAAGGAGGAATGAATGATTGCAGTAGAGATAGAAAAAAGCATATGAGAGAATAGGATAGTCTTTGAAGGAGTGGTTTGTGCAAATGAATGGTGAAAGAAATGTTATCATAGATAGAAAAGAAGATAGAGAAAATGCCAGAATATTAGCTGTCAAATTTGGCTAATGAAATAAAACAATTGAAAATAAACAATTGATGAGTCGCGATAGGAATCAAAATCCAACAGAAAGTGATAAATTTAGAACAAGACAAACTTGAAGATATTGGTCATATAGCAACAAATAGAACAACTTCATATAAGTGCATCAAGTGTGATAAATGAAGTTCACTCAAATGTTCTAGAAATCTGTGTAACGTTTGTGTAAATACATTGAAGAATATTTAGGTATATGTTATCTAAAGTTAATTTTATTTATACATTTAGTTTCATTTTGCAAATATTTTGCTAAGGTTAATGATTGTAGTCAATGGATTCTACCAAGTATATATTTTTATGTTTTACTTTTAAAAGTTCTTTATTATAGAATGTTCCAGATATAGGATTTCCTTGCATATCTGGTAATAAGTATACCATAGGATTTGTAAGTTTTACTTTAGTTATTTTAAAAAGTTCAGCACTCCAGTTTGGGCTATATCCTTTTTCAAATATGCTTTTATATTTACTTATTCTTACAACATTTCCACATTTAAATGTTTGTTAACTACAGCCTTTTGGATCTACGTATACTGTCTTTAGTATACCCATTTGCAATTTGATCTAAAAATTTTGTCCAGTTGTATGTACCCTGCAGACTGAACTGTTTATATAATTTTTCGTATTGCTCATGAGTGGAATTGTTACGGAAACATCGTGTTACTACAATAAAATACAAAGCTATACAAAAAATATGAAGTTACTACGATAAAATACAAAGCGATAAAATACTAACCAAAGAAAATTAAAAATTTTATTGGTATAGGACCATAAGCAAATTGGAACGAAAAACTGGTATTTTTTTGGCAATTCCAGACTTTGCAGTTTGTAATTTTAAAACTGCTATAATTTTACATCCTCAAAAGTTACTTCAACATCAATACATTTTTTATAATACTGTATTATATTATGTTGTATTTATTAACACTGTAAATGTTTCCATAACTCTAGCTTGAAATAACTTGTACGAGCTTAAAATCAGCAATATTAATGTTAAAAATAAAAGCGATCTTATTGCAATATAAATAAACTATAAACCATTCAACTTAGCAATATAACGCGCAAAGAAAACACACAAATAGACTGCTGGGCGACACAATATTATTATTTTCTTCTCTTCTCTGATTTAGTTATGCATATATTTAATTTTGGACACGTTTTTAAACAGTGCTTTTTAAACTTTTTCTCTTTATTAATTATTTTTAATAAACCTTTTGGTTCTACATTTCTTCAGCTTTTGTGTAGAACTATAATGACCACCGTTTTATTTGTTGCGCATAGAAAATGCTCAACTTCTCAACCAGTTCTTATTCGTTCAACTAGTTGAATCTAATGTGATATTAATTTTATTTTTGTTTGAATGTGACATCAAAAAAACGTCAAAACATTAAGAACCTTTTGTAATAACCACAATTGAGAATTTTTATTTGGAGGATATAAACAGGATTGTTACGGAGGTGTGAAAGGATAATATTTTATATTGTTATTTTCTTGATACTTATTTTCTAGATACTTATATTGTTATTTTCTGATTTTGGTGTAAAGTGTTTTATTAATGTTTATAGTTCTTAAAAATAAACATTTCATTAAATTTATTTTAGTGTTATTAAAATCAAATTTATGTCCAGTTTCATGTGAATAAGAAGCTAATTTAGTTTTTTCATTATTATCTTGATTATATGTTCTATAACTTAATTGGTGATTATAAATTCTATTTTTATGTAATTGTTTTGTTTGTCCAATATAACGTTTGTGCAATACAAACAATTGATTTTGTAAACAAGATTGAAATGTAAATTGATTAGTAATGGATCTTTTAGTTCTGTATATAAAGTTTTCAAGTTGTAAAATATTTTTTGTCTTTATTAAAATTCGTATTAATTTATTGGATAATTTATTAATATGTAGTATAAGAAAATAATTTTAATTATTTCTATTAAAGTTAATATTTGAAATAGAATTATTATTAATTATTGTGTTAGTTCGATTATTATTAATTATTGTAATAGGATTATTTTTGATTCTATAGGTATTTTAGTTTGATGAGTTATATATTAATTTATTACTTAAAGATATAAGATAATTATGTTTAATAAAATTTGTTTTTAGAATATTCATGTTTTTATTATGAAACTTTTTATTAACTTTATAAATTTTGTACTTTTTTAATTTATAATATTAATTTTTTTATGAAAGGAATGTTAAGAATAAAAGTTTAGCATTCTATTTGAATTTATTGGTTTAATATGAACATCAAAAATTAAATTGTTATTAATACAAAAATAAAAATTGTGATATCATCTGTGTACCGCACGAAATCGACATCAGGATGCTTCTAGATTATTTACGTATAAAAGAAATAGAACAGGGCCCAACACCGATCCCTGCGGCACACCAATGTCCACATCCAGCAAAGCAGATCTTTTTATCCTATCTGAGAGACATCCAACAGACATATTGTTGTCTGTTGCTTAAGAGGAATGCATTCAGATCCACCATATTGAAATCGAAAATCGGACTTTATATACTGCGAAAATATGTATTGGTCCACATTTATCATGTAGTTCGTTGTTAGTCACACATATTTGATATATGCTTATGCATATATGTGTCCAGTCTAACTCGATAACGCAAATGTTTATGCAGTCGTTTTTGCAAATAATATACAGTATCGCACTAAGCACAACACATAACAGTAAAGTACTCAGATACATTTATAAATTATAAAACTTTTTTTAAAAAAAATTTAAAATATATATTGTATATAGTGTAAAATAACGTAATATAGAATAATATTACAAAATAAAAAAGGATTGGATTATGTCGAGTGGATCGCAATGGTAGATAACATTTGTTGCTTATTCTTATTGTTGGTGACTGACAAAATAATAATATGATCACAGATATTTATATTATAGTTTAATAATAAATATATTATAGTTGTGATTTTATATGCTATTAATAAATAAAAGTGTGAGATGAAACCGATACTAACACTATACGAAGCGCTTCGTTTCGCCATCACTGTGTGCTCGACAGCAGTGTCTGGTACGATTTCAATTATGTCGCTGTTGACGAAAAGACATGTTATATAATCATCGGCAATCATTTCAACTTTCCTATTCTTTAGTTATAAAAGTATGCGATTTTTGCAATGTACCGTTCATATTGTGTTAGCAAAAGATTAAACTGCGCAGTTTTGTTTGGTAAGTTGACTAAACAATGAAGTCTAATATATTTTAAGTTTTACCAGTTGAGTATGTACATATATAAATTAAAATAATTAAATGAGAGCTAATAGTACTTTTAAAAAAATTACAAGTACTAAAGCTTATTCTCAAAGTACACAGTTAGCCGAAATTCAAATTGGAGTTCGCCTAGTAGTTGCAGGACATCTACTGTCATTGTGTATACGTATAATGCGAGTTACTGTCAATCCGAGTAGGACAGAATTTGGCGTCCGAGCTACTACAACATTTTTCGTTTCCACTGTTCACTCGCCTTCTCCCACCATACCACACGACAGTAGCTCGCTCGCCATTCGTATTGTGTGAATTAAGCGAGCCAGCCGCCTGCCCACAGTTCTATATTATCTTTCTGTAAGTGTTTTTGATAACGTGTAGTTTATTTATGAACATATCATAGGATTTCCATATGAACATAGGAAATCTTGTGAAACACTTTTGATCCTAATTACAAAACAGGGATTTTAGAAATGAATCCTTAAAACATATTGCATAGTGACTAGATGGTGACTGATATGGAAAAGGTGACTGATCTGACAAAAAAAAATTATAAAGATAGCAAAGAGTAAAAAAGTAAGTCTGGTACAGTATCTCTATTTTGAGTCTGAGTCTGGTTACGCAGTCTAGTTGTACGGAGTCTGGTTGTATTTTTAGACCTATTAAATTCAAACGAAAATCAAATTGGTCAGGGGTCAATCTCATTAGTGCTTTATATTCCTTGGGATCTTCGTGATAAAGCTATCTCTTTTATGATCGTACTTGTCGTTCCATATAATTTTTTTAACCAACTACTAACCCAAATGGTCCTTTTTCCGTTTCTTTAACAGCTGTTTCCATTTCAGCACATGTAATCATAGATTTTATCACTGTCCGTACTATATTGTTTCGTTGGTTCGAAGATGAAAATGATGTTGAAGGCACCATTTTCTGTTGTTCTCATTTGGTGTCGCGCCAGCAAGTGGCATTTTCCACGCTCGTGTAAACAGTCGAGTGCCTCAGCAAAGTCCATGGGAATGGAAATCCTTATATTATTATATATTAACACAGTAAAATATTTTCATTACCAAAATTGAGTAGGTGCAGATACTGAGCCTAGTTTACGCAAAGTATATGTATAAATAAAATAAATAATCGCTAGATATTTTTCGATAATAGGATTACCCTTGTTAATTTTCTTTAAAATTATATCCAACCTTATATGATAATTTACAAGTACAATTAATTGAATTGTAAAAGAATGAATTTCTCAATTGCTTCACATTGTGAGAACGGTAAAGAATACATGGAATATATATAATATAGGAATAATAATTTGCACATGTTTTAAGGATATCTATAATTAGATGACAGAATTTACGGAAAGTATATTTTAGTATCCAAACAAAGCAGATTAATAATAACACAGGCGTATAATTAATTTTTTTGTACCTAGAACTTTTAGAACTTAGGATTTTAGGAATCTAAATATGATATCTATTTGTTCTAATTTTTTAGATCAGTCTTCTTTTTCACGCGCAGTTCTGCACGAAATGTGCAGTTCTAACGCCATTTTGTGCAGTTCTAAATCACATATACAAGAATGAGCTCCTGCATATTTGACTTATTGTCCACCAGAGATCTCAACCAGTGACCAATGTAAAAAAATTGGTCATCCTGCATATTTTCCAGATGATTAGCGCCTATTTATTGATAGCTCCAAACAAAGCTTGAAATGTGAACAAATATGGTTCAATATCGATTGCTTACTCAACGAAAATGAAAGAAGGATATAACATCATAGCTTTGCTCTTGTAGAGATAAACGTATCATGACATCAATGAGTGATTTGTGTGAACTTAAAAATGGTAAACTTTTTCCATGGACAGCAAAGTGGCTATACCAAAGACCTTGCTTCTTGTACCTCTGGGTGAGCACAGATAAAACATACCACTGAGTTAGAAAAAAGTGGCCTAAGAGAGAAAACATGGACGTCATTAACGACCACTTAGTTGAACGTGGGAAAATCATCATTCCTCAACTGCATATCAAGCGGGGACTTATGAAACAGTTTGTAAAAGCTCTTGATAAGAACGGATCATGCTTTGCATATATTGAGAACAAAATACCTCAATTGACTATGGAAAAAAATATAGGAGGAAATTGACGGCCCACAAATTAGACAACTTTTTACAGATCCTGCCTTCGTAAATTCGATGAATGAGGCTGAGCGAAAAGCCTGGACGTCATTTGTTGCGCAGTTGTTGGAAATTTTCTGCGCTAACGCAAAGCTGAAACAAAGTGAAACATTTCACCAAGATATTAAAATTATGACCAGGATATTAAAACTCTGAAGAGTGTCCCAAAATACATTCAAGAAGCATCAGAAATGTTCAGTAACTAATTGCTTTCATCGATAACTTTTTCCTCTATTCCGTGTTTAGTACTAAAAAATAAAATAAAAAATTAGTAAAATTGCGTGTTTATTTGATCCATGGATTTAACTTAAAATAGTGTAAGCATACGGGACGTAAGTAAAATGTTATATCTTAGAAATCTGAGCTCCTAGGCAAAAAATTAATGCCATACTTGAATTCAGGGCATCAAAATGATATGAAATCAGCTCCAAACACCCCTACAGCAAAACAGTTGTTGGCTGATGTAATCATTAAAAGCTTAAAATAATACACTTATAATAAATCGCAAATTACTGAGTCAAAGTTGTAATAGAAACTTTGTCATCAAATGTAATAATATAATTCATCAAATATACAATAAAAAAATACGCAGACGGTTCCATGAACCTATTAAAAACAAAATAATTATATTGTTAGAAATCCTACTCAATATCCCACTCCTGCTTCGCCTCTAACTCCTCTCAATATGAAATGGCAAACTCACACAAATTAGCTGCGCAGCAAATTATCTAAAATCTGTTATTCATTCAGAATCGTACCTCAACATTGTAGTGTTAGAATTGTTAAGCTTATGTACTTTGGTAATTTTAACTCTTTACTGAAGTATGGTATCATCTTTTGGGGTCTTACACCTGAAGCACAAAGAGTGTTTGTGATACAGAAAAGAGTACTAAGAATAATCTTTGGAATGAAGTATATAGATAGCTGTCAAGCTTTATTTAAAGAGCAAAACATTTTGACCTTCTATGGTGTCTATATTCTCTCGGTAATGTGTTTTATATTTAATCACTATGACTTATTTGATAGCGTTACCAATAGGTCACATAGCTATTCAATGAGACAAAAAACATTCTTAATCCTTTATAAACACAATTTTTCATTGTATGAATCTGGTGTTTGGTACTCTGGCAGCAAAATCTATAACTCTTCCACAAACGTTCAAAAATATAAAAACATACTGCCTATTTAAACAGAGTCAAAAGTTTCTTGATTACTTGTACACCATATTCCATGATTGACTATTTTAGCTACCTATTGTAAAACATAGTCTGGTCACAGCTAATACTTCATGTGATTTTCTTATTCTCTCTGTGCATTTCGAGAATTATATATGTGAACGTGTATATTTTATGATTACTATTTGTGATTTACTTTGTCGACGTAAATGATTTGGGTAATTGTGAAATTTTGTCATATTTATTCAAATTGTTTTAATAAATATCTATCTATAGCCTATAACTCCACTCCATTGAGGTTAGTTCGGGCTCCTGTCCTAAATCCTTCTTTTCCGCTCTTCCGCTGTTAATATCCAATATAAATAGAAAACAGTTTTGATCAATCAATGTTAGTTCGTTTCCTTTTTATGCACAAACCCCAGCAGTGGCGTAGCGAGTAGCGGCAAGAGGGTCAATCATGCATCGGGCGCCTCTCGCACACGTGTGGCACAAGGTCCTCAAAATAAACAAGATTTTCAGGAAAATTTCATTTTTTACCTTTTTTGGGGGCGCCAAAAAGGTATCGTGCTCCGAGCGCCAATTATGCTGGCTCTCTACGCCACTGACAAACAGTGCTTTAATCCATCACTATAACACATGCTATTGTGTTTTAATAAGGGATAGTATATTATCATATGTTATAGTGATGTATAACATTGTAATATCTCCGTGCAAGATATCGAAGATATCATCTGCCCTAGAATTCGTTTTGATGTAAAATTTTTAAATCATATTGTTAATTACTTTATTTCTTGTGAATAAAAACTAATTAACATTCTGAGGAAATGTGCCTGTACGGAAATATGCACAACGAAAACGAGAGAAAAGAAACATTTATTATGCTTACGAGACAGGTTTGCATGTTTGCAAAATATATAGCGCCTACGCTGTGTCCCATTTCATCGTAATACCACATGTATAGATTTATCCATTCATTATCCGTTTGCTAATAATTACCACTGTGTCAAATAAGAAAAGTATCAATCAAAATATCGCAAATGCCTCTATAATTTATGAGATTATAGTTTCACAGTTTTTGGTAACTGGAATGATAGCCTTCAAATGCTTCACATCGGCGCGCCCTAGTTCGGTCAAAACAGCAGGTTGTCATAATTGGGAGGGTCGATTTTGGCCAGAACAGCGTTAGCGATGGGAATATCATCTGATTTTAATGGTACTAGGAAATTTTTTGTTTATTTAATATTTATTTGACTTGAAAATACATGAAGGTAAAATGGGACATACGCTCAGAAATACACATCTGTATATGTAAACGTTTATTTTGGTTTATAACTAACAATTCTTATTCTTTTACTATATCTATAACAAACATGCTTTATAAATTGTAATCTTGAAATTACTCCTTTATTGTATTATACATTATAAATTTATTGTCTAACTATCTCTCAGCACGGTCAACTCATAAGGAGGGTCAAAGAACTACCCCTCCTTATGAGTTGACCGTGCTTGGCCTAACTCGGCCATAGGATTAAAACTTTCAATTTTGGTGAAAGGGATTATCTCAGTTATCTGGCCCAACTTGACCTCGGCGCTTCGCATAAAGTAGCTTCGCATAAAGTATCTTCAAAATTCCTGGAATTTAATTTATATAATTGTAAATGAAAATCTTAGGATACAACAAAACTTCGGTACAACCTTAAATCCTAGGGCGAGGTTGTCTAATACAAGCCCGTGCTTGAAATTGCCCATAAAATAGCTCATTGGGATGTCGGTTATAATTTTATTTAAAAAACATCTTATACCACAGTCTTGTTGCTTTCTTATATTTTCAGACAAAATCCTAGAGCACATGTGATACACAAATGAGGTAACTTTCTAAGCTGGTCTTTAATCCAATCAGTTGTTTCTATGTTTCAATGTTTCTATGTGTAATTCACCTTTTTAATTCAAACTGAAAAACGAAACGATCCTGTGAGAGTGAGTATATAATTTATTTAGTTTTCAATGTTTTCTAAAATAAAACCGATTTGTGTACAGTTCTTAATTTTGAACAAGTGTGTAGCATTGTAAATGCTTTTATTCACCTTGTTGGCTTGATGACAGCAGGTAAAGTATGTCTATATAATACCTAGTGATACTAAGTAACCTTTTTAGGAAAGCGGTGCTAGGCAATAGAAACACACTGCTTGATATCTATATTAATGAAAGACAAAAAATTGACAAAAAACAATACAAATGTGTAGAATGCGATTCTAGTTTCAATCAGAACGAAAGTTTAAATTGACACAAGCTTATTCATACTGGCACTAAACATACAAATGTTCAGAATGCGATTTTAGTTTTACCCAGTACTGACGAAATACTGACGAAAAATACATACATACAAATGTTTAGAATGCGAGGCTACTTTCAAACATAAATGTAATTTAAGTAGCCAGAAGTTTACTCATTCTGTTAAAAAACAATACAAATGTTTAGAATGCTACGTTTAAATATAAATCGAATTTAAATAGACACAAACTTATACAAGCTGACGAAAAACCAAACAAATGAAATGTCAGCCAGAAAGAAATGTTCAATTATGTACTCAAGGAACTAGTATCCTGGCGATTTATAATACACATCCACTAATTTAAACTTTGCCAATTTAAATGAGTATTGATTTGCTAACTAATATTTCAAACTAATAAACAAATATATAAACAGCAAATGTCTTGGAGTGTGCATATTTAATGAATCTGTATTCCCCAGACATTGCCCTGTTCAACTAATTAAAGAAATTTATAATATTTGTGCTTTTCAAAATAAAACAGACTGGATAAAGCTTTACATTCTATTGGTCTGGGCCGGGGTTTATAACACATTTGATCACACCGGGCCGGACCAGTTTTGATAATACATTTAACTGAGCCTCATAGCACACTACAAAGCCCGGCCCGGCTGCTCAACGTAAAATTTAAACAAGCATTGGGCCGAGCCCATTAAAATTTTGTTCGGATGGAACCGGAGGCCGGATCTAAAATATCAGGACCATGAGGACTATACGTCTCGTATTGAAAAAGTTTAATTGATTAGTGTTGACCGGAAATTGTCGTTTATCTCAATACATTCTAAGTGTCAAACTTGGTCCTCTAGAAAATAGCTATCGCTGGCTGCTAACTGTTTTGCTTCGCGATCGCAAACTAAGAAATAACTAAAACTATATTTTTCCTCTTCTCTTTTCTGAAATAATTTTCAATGAACGGTGTGCTTCCTAAGCATGATGTGTTCAGCCGGAACACATCATGAGTGATTCCTTACTCTTTGAAAACCAGAGCTAACTTTCTTGTCTCTATTTTTGGTTGGTTTCCCAACCTGGCAATCATTTTGTTTCTTCTCTCGTTTGCAACTTCAACTAGATCGGGAGCTTCCAGAGTTTCGTAGATTTCTGTTAGGTATGTATCACGGAGAGTTCACTACTTCCCTTAGCAGTTTATTTCGTCCTGTGAGAATTGTTTCTTAGCTTTTTGTGAGTTATGAACCCATATCTTGTTACAGTAAAGAAATTGTGGTAAAAGCATCCCGTTTAGAATTGTTTTCCCTGCTCTGCCTGTGATTCCTTTCTTGGCCACAGCCCCTCTGATTTTTAGATGTTTCATAAAAGTGAATTTTGTGTGGAAAGTTACCCCTAAATAACGGCGTCATTTTCAACTACGGTCTCAATATCCTTAACGACGTAGGGTGCAACCGGGTCTTTGTCTATACCGTAAGAATGTCGCAGATGAAAATATAGCACTTTTAAGGCGGCATTATGGCGTTGCGAAGAGGCATGCGAAAAGAGTATGAAGTAGCGTCTCTGGTTGAGACTTGCATGGTCGGTAGTTCGCATCTGCCATCTATAAGGCCATTATATTCTTACGGTAAACAAGCGTGTTTATGACGCCAACTTCGCATGCAAAAATAAATCCCTCAGATTCAGATCGCAGGCCAGCAGATCTTAGGAAGCTGAATCTTAAATGTGGTGATAGTTCCAATTCGGCGATGATATTATAAAATTGGCCATGCATAGGTTTATCCCGATGGAGTTGTTTGAATATTGCCAATTCTGAACCCCATCACGTTCATTACTTCACCACTATTAGCCTGCATATCTGTTGAGAACGATAGTCCAAGAGAATCGGACGCTTTTCTTGCAACCTTATATAGAAATGGCCCGACAGCCGCTAATTCGTGCTCGTGCACAAATTTAATAAGAGGTTCATCTAGGTTGTTGATAACCCTATTAGCCATTCCTATTACCATACAGCCATACATTGACGCAATATTCAGAAGACCTCGGCCACCTTCATTTCGCGGAAGGTAAACACGACACACGGAATACCTAGGATGGATGCTCCGATTAATATGCATCACTTTCCTTGTAGATCGGTCAAGGATTTTCAGGTTATTATTTTTTTTTTTCGCTTTGTAGCGTGCACCTCCAAAGAATCTCAACTTCAGCACCTTTAAAAGACGATGTCATACACGAGATTCTTCTTTGGGCAGATGTCACGTAACGACTCTCTAAACAATAGAGTAAGTCATTACGTCATAGTCGGGTCGTGTGACCGAAGTAAACTCAAAGTGCCCAGGATTACGGCCTTTAGCATCAGACTTGCTAATTCTTCAGCTTTGGTCTCGCAAGTCGTTTGACCTTAATGGAGTTTATTAGGGAGGACCTGGCGCCTCCCATTACTCCAATGATGAGGACTACCAATTTGATGGAATGGCGAGGATATTGGATCCTTAGATCGTATAACAAATCCTGATATTTAGCCACCTTTTCTTGTTCCTTAATTTCAATATTTTTATCAGCGAGGCTAGAAAATTCTATAAGGAACATCTCCCGCTTAGTGGAATCTAATAACACAATATCAGGTTTGTTTGCAGCTATT